>JANZXP010113091.1:0-17986 GCA_027576715.1 Erythroxylum flavicans
TTAAAAAACAAAAAATACAATAAAAATAGAAGTAAAATCAAATGACCCTTAAAAGTACAAAAGTGTGTTTTATTAGAATGCACAAACGAATTGAATTTAATAGGTCAACTACTTAACACATATTTATTATTATAGCACGGGCATGCACTTGGATGGGCATAGCTATTGGTGCACATTGATATGTAATCGCATGAGGTTTATTATACAATGACTTAGATTATTGCTAACTTAGGTCATAGAACAATATGATAGGATCATGAATGTACTTAGATGGATCATACATAATGATGGCTTGGGATGACTAAACGGAAGGCTCATCATGGCACTTGTCTTCAATATGCTATAATGTGGTGACATATAGGGATGACAATTATGGCCTGGCCTGGCCCGACTCCTTTTTGGCCCAGGTTGGCAAGGCTACGGGCTGACCATGGTATGCTCGGCGTGGCCTGTAGCTCGCTCACTTTTTTTCGAAACGATGTCGTTTTGATTTTTTTCTTTAAAAAATTAATAGACGGGCCGGACAGGCCGCCATAACCCTCGATCCGGCCCATTGACATACATTGTAACATATGGCCAAAACATGTAAATAATGGCCAAGAAAAGTGGAAGCAATACCTTACAAAGCGGAGCACTTCTTTGAGTATTAAGAAGGTGGGTCAAGTGAAGTGGGACAAATAGGCATCTTCCAAACACCTATGCCGTGTGTAAAAGAGGAATTAGTGAAAAAAGTGACATCTCCCTACTAGCACAATGGGTTAGTGGAGAAAGAGAGTAGTTTTAGCTTCATTGGTCCCTATATAAAGACATCATTCGTAGTTCATTTGTGTAAGGGGATGAAACTTTATACATTCAATCATTTATAAGGGAGTTAAGAACCTTATGGAAAAGTTCTTTGTAAAAGCTTTGAGTAAGGGGTTCTTTTAAGCAGTGTTCTTATAAAGTTCTTCAAATAAGAAGAACCTCATTTTTCTTTATATTGTACCTTTGATATTTGATCGCTAAAGGTTGACTTTATTGTAACTCTCTTATTTGTCACATTAATTGTGAAACACTTTGTATTGAATAAAATTGAAGAACTTAAAATAAGATTGAAGAAGGAGACTATATTTATCAATTAAAAAGATATAATAGGTTAAAGTTTAATTCAAGGAGACTATCAATTAAAAACAACTAATTTATTTTAGTTTATACTGACTATTTTATAAAAATCGACCGATTAATTAATAAATTGATTGAATTTTATTAACAAGAATTATTAAGGTATACTAATCTTGTAAATTAAACAAATAAAAAATTTTACAGTGGAACCAGTTTAAAATTTTCAATTATTGGTGCTGCTATGAATGTAACTATTGAAGATATTGAGAACAAATTTTGATTGAAACTATTTAAGATTGATGTAATTTTGCAATAATTGAGATTTTTTAAATACATCATAATTTAATGCGACATGTGGGGCGACTTGTTCAGTATAGCAGTGATATGCCACTAGACTACGTAATCATGATGTTGCCACTCAGGTAAAATCTGTAGTTTGATGATATCATATATTATTATCGGCCAAGCTGTGGTGTAACTGTAAACACGAGCTTAAAGTAATGGCTGTATTGTTATTGAGTTAATAGTGACGTCACTAATTGATTATAAACTTCTTGTCTTTATATTATAATTGTTATATGCCTCTGTGCACTGTGCTGCTCATATATGGTATATACTATTCAGGATTTACAATAGTTTATTGGCATCCTACACCCATAAATAAATATACTCAATTTATAAGGTTCTTCACTTTGCGTTGATTGAGAGACTACCATGGCAGTTTTCTTTTTGCATGACTCAAACACGTGACCTTCATTCTTGTCAAAAAAACAGTTGATTTGTTTCATATTTTACGTGTAAAAATAATTTATTAATGAAGTAGAAAGCCAAACTTATTTATCAGTATAATCGCATGGATTTCTGGTGCAGAGAAAACAAAATATGCATAAGAAATTCACACAATCTTACTTAAATGTACCTTTTCATTTTTCAGTTTTTAACAAATTATTCTCAATGATTAGACATTAAGGCATGGTCAGTCTCTGATTTTCCAGCTACCCTAATTTATATCAACTGTACTAAAATTGACAAAAGACAGTAAGTGTCCCTATTCGTGCAAGTCTTGAAGCAATAATAGCGCTCTAGTTCTTGTCAAACATTATTGAGTATTGACTATTGACTGATAAACGATTTCATTTCATAGCTTGTCTGTTGGTGACTCGGTGTTCTATTAGGTGATGCCTAGAAAACGAAGAAGTACAAAAGGTTAAATCATTCACTTGGAGGAGGATAATTGCTAAATGTGAGTCGTGTGAACTGTGAAGGCCACCTTAAAAAGTAACATTATTGGAGTTATATTGCGTCTATTTTTGTTAAATAAATCATTTTGACAGATGTTTTTCATGGCTATCAATCAGTAATTATTATCAACTTTTGTTGAGAAAAAAATACAAATATAAAACTTGAACATATATTAAAAAAATTTGTATAATTAAAATTTTATTTTTAATTAAATTCACAAAACAAGCAAATTTGAGTATAATATTAATGTTACGTAAATATAATATGTAAAAAAGTAAATATGATAAAAGCAAATCACAAACATAAGATACAAAAAAAAAATTATACGAAAAACTCATTTGAATTAAGGATAAAAATTATGGGAATTTTGGCATACTAAAAGAATTTTGTAAAATTCTCCTCAAAGTAATCATAGAAAAAGAAAAAACAAAGAATAATTTTTATGGGGTGAAAATTGTAGTTATAGTCCTCTAAAAAGTATCTTCTTAGTTTAGATTATAGAGCGATATCTCGAGAACTCCCAAACGGAAGTTGAGCTCAACCTAAGATTGAGTGAATTCAGATCAAATGGAAAATCAAAATTAGTTTAAAAATTTTTGTTGTACTTTTTATTATTTCCTTGCTCGCTTTTCTATCGACTCTATCACTTTCCATTAGTCCAGCTATTAAACATTAAAAGAAGGGTAAATTAAAATACTATAATGGGTTCTTAAAAATGAAGAACTATATCTAATAAATTTGGACATTTCTACATATAAGAGAGAGAAAGCCCTAACCTAACAATATGTATCAACATATGTGATGGAGACCGCCTTCTTGATGATTAAACCAATGCTTTAAAATCGATTTAATAGTGAAAAACTTAAACTAATTAACATTTCGACTCGGTTTTCAACTTTTCAGTTTGATTTAGTTTAATAATTTTTATTATTAAAAAATAATCAGTTTATTAATTAATCTATTAGTTTTCATAAACTAATCAGTTTTATAAACCAAAATAAACCAATTAATTTTTATTTAATAGTCTCATTTTTTAATTAAACTTTAATTTTTTATGGAATGGTTTGACTGGAATAAATACAAACCAATTAATTGGCTGGTTTGACTAGAATAAATACAAATTCATGCGTATCAATCATAGTAACTCCAATATAGTATATTATGGTCACGAAGGATCAACAAAAAGGAGGTGGAGACTCGACCAAAAAAGTTTACCACAACAACTATGCTATATTGGAGATAGTCGGCCTTATGAAGGAGCATCTAAACAAAAGAAAGGGCTAACCTAGTGCAGGATGGATATGGTATATAGGTGATATGCTTACGAAAACTTTGACTAAGGATTCCTTGACGGAATCACATGCAAAGAAGTGGTCATGGATTATTTCAATAAAGGCATTGATTTCTTTTAGTGAAGGTGATTTGTTAGACTCTTAAGTCTAAATTGTGAAATTGTGCTAATGTTGGTGAATCTTTACCGATGTTCAGTATTTAGGTTGATGAAACAAGGCAAAGAATTGTAAGTAGATAAGGAAAAACAAGCATTGTTAATGAAAGCCTGAGAGTTGGTTTGCATTAGTGCATATTGATATGTAAATGCATAAGGTTTATTATACAATGACTTAGATTGTTGCTAACTTAGGTCATAGAGCATTGTGACTACATCACAGACATACTTAGATGGACCATACACAAGGCTAGGGAGGACTAAACGGAAGGCTCATCAAGACATTTGTCATTAATATGCTATAATGTGGTGACATACGGCAAAAATATGTAAATAATGGCCAAAAAGAGTGGAAGCAATACCTTAAAAAGTGGAGCACTTCTTCAACTAGTAGGAAGGTGGGTCAAATGAAGTAGGAAAAAATAGGCATCTTCCAAACACTTATCCCACTTGTAAAAAAGGGGTTAGTGAAAGAAGTGGCATCTCCTTGCTAATTAGTGGGTTAGTGGATAAAGTGGGTAATTTTAGCTTACTTGGTCCCTAAGTCCTTATAAGCCTATATAAAGGCATCATTTGTAGTTCATTTGTGTGTAAGGGAACGAAACTTTGTACATTTAGTCATCTATAAGAGAGTTAAGAGCTTTGTGGGAAAGTTTTTGTGAGAACTTTGAGTAGGGAGTTCTTTTAAGCAATGTTCTTATAGAATTCTTCAAGTTGAAAGAAACTCATTTTCCTTTGTATTGTATCTTTGATATTTGATCACTAGATGTTAGCTTTACCATACTCTCTTACTTGTCACTTTAATTGTGAAACACTTGTGTTATAAAAGTGGCGCGAAACACTTATACAATAGTGGAATAAAACATTTAAAAAACAAACGAAATAATTAGTCAGTGATCATAAAGGAAAGGTTATGTTGAGCTTTGCAACTTAAACTTGAACTCCATTCAAGGACTTTGGAAAAATCATTGCAATTTTAGTGCGCCTAAAAAATCCCATGACATTTAAGAGATTTAATGTTTTAAAGGGTAAATCGATATTAGACTATCATAAAGTCGATATATAATAAATATTGAACAAAATTGAAAACTTAAAATAAGATTAAAGGAGTAGACTATCTTTAAATATTAAAAAGATTTAATGGGTTAAAGTTTAATTGAAGTAGACGTAGAGAGTTTTTTATTATGTATGTAATTATATATATTATGTACCTAGTGTGTTTTTATTTTATTGGTCTTTATTTTATTTTATTGGTATTTTTATTACGTAGAATTCTTCATTTCAATTTTTATTTATCTCTGAATATGCCGGCTCACATATTTATATCTTCATGTATGTATAGATTTTCAGTTTCATGTGCATTATATAGGTTATAGTACTCATGCGTAGACCTATATTGTTATCCTTATACAGTGATGTACTCGCATTTGTCTTATCTGTTTGTTTTTTGTTTGTTGGGTTTGTTCTTGTGTTTGTTTGTGTTGCTTGTGTGTGTTTGTTTGTGTTGCTTGTGTGTGTTTGTTTGTGTTGGTGTGTTTGTTGTTATTTATTTTTGCTCTTACCTTAGCCAGGGGTCTATTAGGAAATAGTCTCTGTATCTTCATCGGAGATGTGGGCATGACTGCGTACATCTTACTCTCTCCATACTCTGCTTAGGCGAAAATTTGGGTATGTTTGGTTTGGTTTGGTTTGGTTTGGTTTGGTAGAGAGTTTTTTATATAAATCTTGATATTTGCTTTTTTATTAAATTTTCATTCTCATACTGATATTTATTGATTAAATGGTTGATCATTTAAAGAGTTATATTTTTTTGTCTCTCAATAATTTAGAATCATTTCAAATGAACATAACCGTTTTTAGTTGATATCTTTACATCATAATCTTCAATTTCAAGATATTCATTAACTAATACGATTTAAACTCAACTTTTAAATTTATTAAGAGCTAAAGCTCCAAATTAATTTTCTAGTACAAGAGAGTATAAATATTGCAGAATTTGTCGGCTTTATTGGAGCCACTTGACATCACAACATCGACAACGACAACATAACAAATACATAATTATTCCTGATAACACCACAATTAATATTATGATATTAATTGATGCCCCACGTACTCGCTGTCCCGTTCTTATAACATTATTTATTTATCACAGCGATTTCCCTTCAATGCTGAATGATGGGTATAGCCATAGGCATTGAGTAGCATTAATTACTTAGCATATTTTTTTGCTATCTTCAAGAAGCAGTGTGTGACTTCTTGGGGGTGAGAGAGCATGGCCATATGATCAGTGTCTTTGATCTCCAGAATCTCATCAACCGGACTATTCTCTATCATCCACCGCTGGAACTCTTCAGTTATCCCTTTATCTTCGGAGCATACTACGAAAACCCGTTTAACCGACCCGTATCCCTCCTCAGTCAATTTCTTTGACTTGGACAAATCGTGCACAAACAACGAGCTCGGCCTCAACACTGACTTTGCCAATTCAAGATCCTACAAAGAACTAATGTTTACCAAGCTATTGTTGTTTAGGAACATCACGTTTACGAATGGTATGGCCAGACTTAATCCGAAATTTTATTTAGAGAATTGAATTTATCATTCTTATATAAGTTGATCAAATCAAGTAGGGGTTCGAGAAATTACCAACCTCGACAGGGCTTAGTTGATAAAGCTTTAATGATAAGAACTCAGTCCCAAATAGTATTGACTCCAGTTGCAGTTCAGGGTTGCCGTAGGGTGAAAACTTGGTGTCCAACCAGCCGCCTTCTGGGACCCTTCGTCCGTACTTTATGACGATAACAAGCATTTCGTTAGTACAATCATTGTTGAAGGCTGCTCTACGATTCATATGACTGACTAGAACTGAAAGCTTCAAGTTATGCCCTTACTCGGATAATTTTAGATTTGAACCCACTTCAAAGGGGTGATAGACAAAAGCTATAAAGCATCTGTGTGAGTAATAAAAAGTCAATACTTTGACCTCCTTCCATTAAATCTGGCTGTATCTAGTATGAGTATGACGTGATTGAGAGTGACCCGAATAGCAATAAGCAAAACTTATTTGGTACAAGGTGCAACCAAATTCCACATTTGTTTTCTGGATTAGACAGTTATGTCATGCACAATATACAAATCGCAAGAAAGAAGAACAGCTGTACCTCTTCTAAGACATATGAAGGCTGATTTTTGGTGTCTGGCATGAACGCTGTGAGGAAGACGGCCACTTCAATTTTCTCTGGGAATTTCTCCATAGCAAGAGACACATTCATGCCTCCTAAGCTGTGGCCAACTAGTATAACCTTTTCATTTGGTTGCACTGATGAATTCAGGAAATCTAGCAAAGGTTGAGTATACTCTGAAAATGAGTAAACCTCTTCTATGGACTTTGGATTGATGCCTGCACCAGCTAGGTCCAACACCGTGACACGGTGGCCGGAGGACTCCAGCTGCGGTTTCACCTTGTACCAACTCCAAGCCCCGTGACACGCTCCATGTGTTAGAACAAAATGCTTCTTCTGACCTCCCAAAAGATCGTCCATGCCTTTCTGTTTTTCTATCAGGAAAATGGAGGGTTTCAGTGACCAAAAGAGGAAAGAACAGAAAGAAAGCGATGACACAACACATTTGTTTCTTTACTTTATATGGTAAGTTGCACACGTAAGGTATGTTTCGTGCGTTGACCATCGTCTACCCAAACATCAATAATATCAGAACCAAAGAAGGAATTGAATTTTGCTGCTCAACTAGTCTATATATATTTATTATTATCTCATGGGCATGCATATGGGATAGCCGTAGCTATTAATACAAAAGAAAAAATAATTTTATCTCTTGGTATATTTTAAAAATAGACTTATGCAATTCAAATACGTGAATTAGTCAGAATATATGCAAGTTCGGTAATCTAAGACCTACCTTTCAGTTGAAAAAAAAAAAAAGATTGGGACATGTCACACGGAAAAGGCAGGTTTTTTAGATTTATATTCTTTGGTGAGTTTTTACGAAACAAACAAATTAAACGTTTCAAAGTTTTAAATCATTACTTCCACTATGAATAAGATAATATAATTATAATTTAATGTGACATGTGGGCCGACTTCGTAATTACAGTCGGGTTGTGCGGTTGTGCCGCTAAATTACGTATCTTTCACAAGATCGTGATGTTGCCACTCAAAATAAAATACCTAGAAAAAGTTATTTTAAAGATGATATCCTATATTATATATCCACGTGCTTACTGTAACGGCTGCTTTGTTATTCAGTTAATAGTGACGTCACCAATATATTATAAACTGCTTGTCTTTATATTATAGTTGTTATATGGTAATGGTATATAATATTGGCATCCTAACCTACACCCATAAATAATCTATTTAGGATTTATGGGTTTCTAAATAGTGACAGTAATTCTTTTCAAAAAGAGTGTTACTTCGTTTTATATTTTACGTGTATAAAGAATTTATTAATGAAGTAGAAAGTCAACCTTATTTATCACTATAATCGCACGGATGTATGGTTCAGAGAAAACGAAATTCATATTGTATCTAAGTTTATTAGAGAAACAATTTCAATGCAAGAATTTAAAGTTAATCAATGAACGTGAGTCCATAGAAGGTAAGAGAATAAGATGCTTTAATGTCATTTTATTTGTTTTTAAAATATTTAAAAATTTATATATTTAGTTTGTTTTGAATTAGTTTTAACAAAAATATCGAATGTTAAATATGTCATAATACGTCAGTTTTATCCGTATTTACTTGGCTCTATTTCTTTTATGGCAAGGTGGCTTGTACTTCTGATTTGTGCTAAATGCTAGACTGCTATCAATGTCATGTCACCGAAGCTTACTTCAACTGGTGATAGTTGACAATGTGCCGCAATTTTAAATGTACCTTTTTAGCTTTTACCAAATTCTTCTCATCCTTAAAGGATGGTCAGTCTGCGATTTTCCAACTAGCGTAATTTATACAAACTGTACGAAAATTGACAAAAAGAGTAAGTGTCTATATTCGTGGAACTGTTGAAGCAATAATGGTGCTCTGGTTCTTGTCAAACATTAGTGGGTGATACATGATTCCATTTCATAGCTTGATAAAAATTTAAATAACTTGACATTATATTTGTTCAAGTGTGCAAACTATTCGTCGATATGAGTGTCCCGTAATTATATTGGCTATTTCGTCACTACTTGTGCTCTATGATCCTGACTTTGTGAAAATGTCTTATTTTCACTCCCTTCCTATTTTAAATTGAGATATTCTTGAATAAAAATTACGAGAGTTTTGGTATACTAAAAGAATTTTATAAATTTCTCTTTAATAAAAAACAAGAAAAAAGATAAAGGCAACAATAATAATCAAAGAAGGAAGAAAAAGAGAAAAATCATCCAAATTTGAATTAATGTTCATGGGTGAAAATTGTAGTTATAGTCCTCTAAAAAATATCTTCTTAGTTCAAATTATAGAGCAATGTTTTACGAACTCTCAAATCAAATTTGAGCTCGATTCAACGTTGAATGAATTCAGATAAGACGGTGAGTTAAAATTAGTTCAAAAGACTTTTCTGGACTTTTTCATCTTTCCTTACTTCTTTTTTTGCCAACTCTTATACTCACCATTAATCCAACTATAAAGACTAAAAAGGGTTAATTAAAATCCTATAATGAGTTCCTAAAAATGATGAATTTCTATATATAAAGAGAAAAATCCTAACCTAACAATATACATCAAACTTCTGCTTTACCAGAGACTTAATCTTTATTTCAAAACCAATGTCATCCATAGAAATCTTCCGTAGTTTAAGTAACCTATAATTTGAAATATCTCTGTATTAACAGTATCTAACATCAATATGATTTGAGCTATCTTAGAACATGGAATTCTTGGCAAATTGCAATGCACTACGACTATTATTATATAGCACGTAACTATCTTGTATATTGTCACACTCCTTTATGTATCTCTTTATCCATATCATTTCTTTACTACTTTTACAGTTAAAGAATCATTTCATTTTTGTAACTTGGATTACCAATATACAACCTCCTACAAAGATAATCTAATAACTTGAAGTAGGCTTTCTTGTATCTACTTCTCTTACTATATATGGATTTGTGTATGTAAAAAGAATAGGTTTCTCTATTCCAAAATACAAACTCAAACCAGAAAGTCCATAAGTTAATGCTTTCTTCTAAGATAGCTTGCGCAATATCAAGTCTTGTACAAACTATTTCATGCATCAAACTACCTACAACTAAAGCATAATTGATGCAAATCCACATAAGAATATACTTTAAAGAACCCACGTATAAGTTTGAAATAAACTAAAAAAAGCTAAAACATGGGACAAGTGTAGCTATGAATACAAACGAAATTATTTATAATATTATTGAGATAAAAAGAAGACAACTCTTCTAATCGATGTTTTAAATATTGGATTTGAAATTAAATTGATAAGATATGAGGATTAAAAGTTTAAAGTTTTAATTGGTACTATCATAAAATAAGTATATAATAAAAAAATTAGAGAAGGAGATTATCTTTTCATATTGAAGTTTAGTTAAAGAAAGAGACTTACAAATGAAAACTAATTGATTTATTTTGATTTAGGTTAAAAGAACATTTTAAACCCTAATGTTTACACCAAAATCTAAGTTAACCCTAATGTTTCAAAGCGCTCAAGCTGAATCCAACGTTTACAAAACATTCAAACCAAACCCTACCTGGACGAAAAATCTAACGAAGGTTAGATTCTAATAGTTAAATGCTAAGTGGCTTTTTTTTATTTTGCATTATAAATGGGACCTATACTGATTGATGTTTGAAATAGAATATTTGGAATTCAGTATCGATGCAAGTACACTCTGTTAGTAAAATAGGAACATTCAACATAAAATAACAGCAAATTAAATATAATAGTAGCAAAAAAGGAACATACCTGAGTTTGTCGCGTGGTATTAAGTGAGGTTTTGACGACTTCTGGGTTGGCTGTGATGTTGGAGTTCATAGTTTTGGCTTCACTAGCATTGGCAGTGAAGACAGAGAATCTAGAGAAGTTGTTGGCACTTCTTAAAGAATTGAAATGGGAAGTAATTAGTTTAGGAGCTTTTACAGTAAAAGAAAAAGAAGAATGAGTGTAGGTGGAGAAGAGATAAGAGAAAGAAGGTACTCTGATTGACCTTTGTATTGTAGTTACTTTGACTGACCTTTGTATTGTAGTTAACATTTGCATGGTTTTGGTGGGATTATGAGGGAAATGGCTAAGAAAGTGATAATGTACCTGAATGGTTTCCATAGAAAACAAGAAGCTATTAAACTAAAGAAAACGGAAGAAGAATGTTATGAAGAGTGCCAATCTTCCAAATATCACTTCTTTGACCACAAATAGAAGATGGTCGTGCCCATCCTACTCTAATACCAATTTATTTCCTTTATTTTCTTTTAAATGTACAAACTTTGCTTTCATGTAATTTTTTGTTGTATGCAAGGTTTTGAATTTCATAGGCCAAAAAATAGTACAAAATTTTGTTATTTAGTATCAACAATCGATACTGGGCGGTATCGACAATTTCATCTGGTACAGGCTAGTACTGGAAGTATTTGAAATATCGATCAAATATCAATTGGTGCCATAAAGTTTAAAAATTTTAGGGACTTATTTGCAAATTAAAAAATTAATTAAAAATACTTTACAGTTTACACTATCTCAGTCTCCTCTCTGTCTCTAGTCGGTTTGCCACTATGCCTAGCTCAATCCCAGTGTCTTATTTGTGGGCCACAGCCTACCATCACACCACGCTTCTCCACTGTCTAATTTCCTACCCAACCGCTCTCCCCAACCACTTACCCAACCATTCTCTCCACCACTCTCTCCAGTCCAACTGCCACCGTCTCTGATCCCTCTACTCTCTCTCCTCATCACCACCCACTGTCATCGTAAACTTTGTCTAACATGATCCTCTCTAGTGACAAGTCAATCGATGATTTCATGGGTTTTATGATCGATACACGCAATAATAAAAGATTGGCGAGGTGGGGTTTTTACGGTTTTGGTTTTCACCTAGGAAAGTATTGCATACTTGGAGGGTTCTTTTAGACCTATATAGTGAAAGGTTAAAGTGTGGTTGGAGGTTATGTATAGGACCTTTGAACTATGGTTTTGACCAGCGAGAACTCAATTGATGTTAGAGAGTCAAGTGGATGCTGGTTTTGGTGTGTAGTGGAAATAGATAGATTGTAAAAAAGAAATGTTACATTATTCTATTTTAGGCATTATTTGTATTTTAATTTACTTGGGTTATTTTTTCTTATAAGGAAGTTAATTTGGTATAGGATTGCCCTATCTTAGAATATGTGGCATTTGAAGTTAAGATATTTGTGGAAGGAAGGAATCCTAAAGAATCAAGAATCCTAAATGAGGTTGGATTTTGCTAGAAATCAAGAAGGGCGTTCATAGTGTGACATACATTTATTTGACTTTTACCTGACCGTGTGATGTGTGAGCTCTGAGTGAGAGATTAAAAAGTACACAACATATTTTTTGTTTAAGGGCATTCCATGGTGTGACATATATCCATCGAATTTTGGAACTGCATTTTGTGTATGCTTCTATGATTAATTGCATGTCTTTATGATGATTTTTGTTGCTGCTATTCATGGATTTCTTCGGTGATTAATTAAAAGGTTCATAACATACTTTTGTTAGACAACTCCCCAAGATTATGGATTAATGTAAATGCACATATAGGGGAGTGTTTTATGACTCAAGTATTCTTTTGTTTCTTATAATTATTGATTTAATCACTTGAGATATTTTTTTCATCTTTATTCTCATTCATTATTTCAAAAATTCTCTGATGAGATTAGCATGAGGTAGTCATGCTATTGGGTATGAAATACTTTCACGAGTATGAGTACCAGTGGATAACGTTAAGGAGTGAGTGGTGTCAGCACCGTAATAGCCTTGTGTAAGATTATTGTACTTCGGTGAAAGTTGATTAATCTAGATGAAGGCCCTGTAGACATATACTATGTATGCCGAACTGTTTTGACAAATTTCTAGCGTTAATTTAATTGCTACGCATTAAGTTTTTCTTCTTGTGATTAAATTCTAGAAAAATCGTAATTGTTAATCCAATTGCTTTCTGATAAACAATTGTCAGTTTCAGTTTAAAGCAACTGTGGAAAAACAGGAATTTTGCGAAACTATTTCAATCGTTAAGTTTTTCAATTGGTATCAGAGCAAGGTTTACCTCATCAAAACTTGGTGTGTCAAGTTGGTGAAGATTAGTGTTCCGCACTTGTGGCTACTAGAGAAGGAGCGTCGATTACAAGACCACCTTTGCTAGATGGCTCTAAGTATCCTGTTTGAAAATCGAGAATGAAAGTGTTTATTTAAGCATAAGGGAATAAAGCCTGGACTTCAGTGTTGAAAGGCTGGACTCATCCTTTGACAACTAATGAAAGAATAAAGCAATAACTAAAGATTCGTCTGAATAGACTTGGGTTGAAGAAGGAAGCACTTCGTAACTCTTAGTAATGCATGCAATTTTCTGTACTATAGATGAAGGACATTTTAGTTTGATATCAGCATGTGAATAAGCAAAAGAAGCTTGGAATACATTACAAACCATACATGAAGGATCACAATCAGTAATAACATCAAAACTTCAAATATTGGCTACTAAATTTAAAGAACTTAAGATGCAAGAAAGTGAAACTATTGGAGACTTTCATGAGCAGTTGCGTGATATCTCCAATCAAGACATCAACTTAGGAAGAAGTATTCAAATGTGAAACTTGTCAAGAAAATAATGAGATCGTTGCCTCCTAGATTCATACCAAAAGATTGTAGCTATTGTAGAAGCTCATGATATTAATGAGTTATTTTTGGATAAGGTAATTATAATTCTCACAAACTTTAAGGTGAACCTATTGAGAGACAAGCGTGAGAAGAACAAAGGATTGGCGCTGCAAGCCAAAATCATAAATTTGTGAATGATTCAGGAGATAACTCTAATTAAAATGAAGATCTGGTGTTGCTGACAAGAAATTTCAATTAGCGAATGAAGAAGGTAAAGACAGATAGACCCGAGTTCAGACAGAATTGTGTGAGTTCATCAAACTATAACTTCAAACAGCAAGCAAAAACTCAAAAAAGTGATAAGAAGTCAAAGATGATACAATGTCATGAGTGTTAAGGTTTTGGGCATGTGTAAGCAGAATATGCTAATACTCTTAAAAGGAGAAAAAGGAAATCTTACACCAGCACTTGGAGTGAAAACGAATATGAAAGTGAGTATGGCAGTGAAGAAGAAATTGTTAGTCATCAGGATGTGTTGGTTGCTTTATATAAAGAAAATCTAGTTGCTTGGTTAGTAGCAACTAGTGAAGAAACTAATGATGAAAATATAGATGTTTCAGTATTAAACTTTAATTCAGATAGCGACGGTGATGACATTGACTCAGAATTTAAAAAGGAAGATGTATGCAAGGCCTATGAACTGATGTATAGCAAATGGGTGAAGATGTGTATGCAAAATGAGAGTTTTAAAAGGGACAATTCTACCATGAAAGATGTCGTTCAATATTTGGAGATGATATTATTATGAACAATAGATGAACTTGATGAAACCAATCTAAAGTTGATCAATATAGAGAAAGGAATAAGAATGTTGAATGGTGGTATAGAAAAGCAAGATAAATTGAATGAAATTGGCAAAAACAAAAGGGATTTTCAAGGTGTTGGATACAATGGTGAATGTTCTCAAGTGAATAATGAGCAAAATGGTGACATTAGATTTGTTAAGGAAGTAAGATCAAGTAAGCAAGGAAACATTTCAAAAAGAAGCAGAAAGTTTATGCCTACATGTCACTTTGTAGTGTAAAAGGTCTCATAAGGCCAAATTGTTACAAGCTTTTACAATTACTATTCCATAATGCTCAAAACAAAAAATCCAGACATTCTTGGAAGAATTTCCAGCAGCAAAGGACACTAAAGTAGATTTGGGTTAAAAAGAACCAATCGTAAGCACTTATGGCTTTGAAATCAATGTATGGTGCTTCTCATAATGGATGGTATTTTGATAGCGGGTGTTCAAGGCTTATGACAAGTGAAAGAAATTATTTGATGAATTATCAAAGTTGTATGGATGGTCACGTCACATTTAGTGATGGGAAGAAAGCAATACTAATTGGTAAAGGCACTCTTTGCGTGGATGGATTGTCTCATTTTGAAAATATGCATCATGTGGATGGTTTAAACGCTAACTTGGTGAGTATTAGTCAGCTTTGTGATGATGGGTTGTTAGTCAAGTTTATTAGTGATAAATGCAAGGTGTTAAACTAATAAGGAGATTGTATAGTAAGCGGTAGAAGATCGGCGGATAATTGCTACATGTTGCAGGTTATTACTTCCTACAATCTAGCCATATATGGTAATAAGAATCTATGGCACCAAAAGCTTAGCCATGCCAATTATGACCTCATCAACAAGTTAAGCAAATCTGAAGCGATAAGAGGCTTGACTATGATGAACAAAAATGACGAGACAATTTGTAGTACGTGTCAAATGGGAAAATAAACGAGAGTACCACATAAGAAAGTAAGAAATGTTATAACTTCTCAAATACCGGAATTAATTTATATGGTTGGTAAGCCCGATGCAAATGCAATAAGCTAGTGTTGGTGCAATGAGGTATTTCTTGACATGTGTTGATGATTACTCAAGATATACATGTGTAGCTTTCTTAAAAGAAAAATTAGATGTATTTGAGGCATTTAGAAGCTTATGTGTGCGGATTCGCAACTCATACTTTGAGCCTCTATTAGCAAAGATAGAAACGTGGTAAAATCATGTGGGTCTCTTGTCTAAGGTACGAGATGATTTCTTTCAAGTGGTTAATGTGCGCTAACCTATTCAACAAAATTACACAACGAAAAAGGCAAGTTATATTCTTATCTCATCACCCAAAATTCAGGGCTATTGATGATTTCTGTATTATAGATAAATATGCACATTACATATAAGAAAAATGTTTACAAAAAAAAGTTTCAAGAACTTAATGTCTAGGCTTTCTGGGTTTTCTAAAGTACAAGTGATTGGTGTGTATGTGGTTTTTCCTTACTTGTTAAATAGTAAACTTGATGTGAAAATAAGGCTATGGTGATTTGAGAGTTCTTTCTAAATTTTGATTTACAGAGTTATGTCGAGAAAATGTTGATCCTTAGTTGGAGATCTGTAGGAAGATTCAGTTTTTTCAATTTAGGTTTTTTATGATTTGAGTTTTTTAAGTTTTATTCTAGTGGAATGAAGTGGAAAAACTTGAATGATCATATAAATGGCATGAAAGATGTGTTGGTAATCATGTTTGTTAAGTGGTTATCAGTTCTTTTCGCTACGTATTACAGGGATCCAAAGTTTTGTTAATACGGATAAACTAGATGTCATTCATGAGAGGGAAAAGGCTGAGTAGTTACTGCTAGAGCCAAGCAATACTCATGTAATTATTTTCTATAACCTCAAAAAGGTGTATCTAAGTAAAGATGGAAACCACGAGAAAGTTACAGTTAGAGGATTATCTCTTGCTTTACCTCGAGCAGAGTGCTTTAGTATGCTTGGTCCAAATGGTGTAAGGAAAAACTCTTTTATTAATATGATGATTGGTCTCACGAAGCCAGCCTCCAGGACAACATATATTCAGAGTTTGGATTTACAGACTCAGGTAGATTGTATTTATACTTGTATGGATGTAAGCCCATAGCATAAGGACAGAGCACTTGCTATTTTATGTTACAGAGACTTGAGATATTCAATTTTGATTTGGACAAGAAGGTAATATCAATTCCTAGTATACTAAGACATTTTGGATTGAGTGATGAAGAGTTGTAATCTATTATTCAAAAGTATTCCAATGTAATAGGAAGAAAAAATGGCTAATTTACACTATGTGATGAGAGCTTTGGACCTACACTTGTGGTTTTTCAATGAAATCAAGAAAGGAATTCATCCATTGTGCTAGTTGCTCCATGAGTGATTCTAATAAGGACATTGATGAAGAGTATAGAGCTGTTGTCCATACAAGGAATAAGCTTGACCTTACTCATGGAATAGGATTTGCATAGAATGCTTTATGTGTGAAGATCTTTGTTTACTTACATGGCATTAGTATAGAATTGCAGGAAAGATTTGATTGTCTTCTCAATGTTAGGGTTTAGTTTCTCAAATTTCTATAGTATGATCATTAGAGCACCAAAGATCATGAACCGAAGCCCATAAATGATAATCGACAAGGTGAACTACCTGCTCCTTGAGATGGGTTGCTCTTTACATGATCTTGTTACTTTTCCAGCATTTTTGTGTTTTGACTTAGAAAAATGCATAAAACCTCGATATAGATTCCAAAAGCTAGTTATGGAAAAGGGTTTGTGTACACTTAAATACTCTGTTGCAAGGTCTTTTAAGTACTTCAATACTTACTCAATTTTTGCATGCTTAAAGTGTGTCTCATGTTGATTTTGAGGCTCTTAAGATTGATTGCATTGAAGGTATTTTTCATGAAGGTATGACTGCTCTTCAACAACTCAAGCAACAATTTATTTGTTTCACTTTTTCCCATGATTTTTTGTTTCAAGGCAATCCATGGTGTGACATATATCCTTCAATTTTTGCAACTACGTTTTCAGTGTGCTTCGGTGATTAATTAAATGTTCTTATGATGAATTTTGTTATTGTTGTGTGTGGACTTCTTCAGTGGTCAATTAAAAGGTTCACAACACATTTTTGTTGGACAACTCCCTAAGATTATGGTTTAATGCGACTGCGTATATAAGGGAGTGTTATATGACTCAAGTGTTCTTTTGTTCCTTGTAATTCTTGATTTAATCACTTGAGATATTATTTTCATCTTTATTCTCATTCATTGTTTCAGAAATCCTCTGTTAGGATTAACATGAGGTGGTCATGCTATTGGGTGTGAAATACTTTCATGAGTGTGAGTAGAGTGAATAGCGTTAAGGATTTAGTGGTGTTGGCTCCGTAATAGCCTTCTGTAAAACTATTGTACTTCGGTGAAAGTTGATTAATCTGAGCGAGGGCCCTGTAGACGTATGTCATGTTTGCCAAACTACGTTAACAAATTTCTGGTGTTGATTTATTTGCTGCACATTAAGTTTTTCTTTTTGTGATTAAATT
>JANZXP010113108.1:0-17983 GCA_027576715.1 Erythroxylum flavicans
GGTCGGTCAGCTGGGACTTTTGGGATGACCTAGATAGATTTGATGTATTTTTCCTCTTTCATGTAGCATGTTGTACTAGGCTTTTTGGATTTATGTACAGACAGTACAGTATGCAGATGTACAAACTTTTGATTTTGAGAAATGAAATGAGGAAGAAGTTGAAAAAAAATATATTGTGGTTTTCTATTAATGTTTTATTGTTCAAATTAATGTGATGCCATGTGGAGTGATTTAGTGATCGCAAGTAGCTCTCCCTTATCGTAGGATATGTACCGGAATGACCTGCGGGCGTCCCGATGCGTACCCTACGGTAAGGGGGTGTTACAATGTGCATACACTAATTTCACCTAAAGAGCTTGCTTGTCCTTGAATAATCTCCAAATTATATTCTTTTTTCTCGTCAATACTTTATCAATGGTTCTTAAAGGGAAAACTCCCAACCTCCTTTATTTTTTAGTAAACGAATTTTAGTATGCTTAACTTTCTATATCAAATCCTTAAAAAAATGTATCCATGAAAAATATCTTTAACCTTTTTAGTAGTGCTAGAGGGAATATTAATAGGGAAGCATAATACATAAGTAAGCTATTTAAAATAGAGTTTATGAGTTAAGCTCTTCTAGCTAAAGTGAGACTTCTATTACATAAGTTTTAAATTCTAATATGTATCTTTTAAGTAAGAGGGAAGAGAAGTTTCAAAGGGTGTTCATACCAGTTATAGAAGAGAATCAAAAGGAAATAAGAAATGGACTTATTGAAATATACATAGTACTTTTCTTTTTGTTAATGACCCAGACGAAAAGATTTTAAAGATGATAATGCTCCGTATTAACGAACTTAAATAACCAGTATTAGCTTTTAAAAATATAATTAAATCATCTGTAAATGTCAATCTACTGATCTTCACCATCTTACACTTAGAGATACTTAAAATACTTCATTTTCTAAATAATCCTCTTTGAGAGCTTAATTAGGACCTTTAAGGTTAAGATAAACATATATGGAGATATGAAGTCTGCTTGCCTCAAGCTGCTAGCACCCTTGAATAGTTTTGTCAGCTCACCATTAACTAGGACATTACAAGAAACTATAGTGATGTATTATTCAATACATGCTACAAAAATATGTGAGAATCTATAAGGTCTGAGTGCATTTAAAATTAAGGATCAATAATGAGAATGAAAAGCTTTATCAAAATTTGTTTTAAGAGCACAATTTATACTTGTGTTCTTCCCATTATATTTCTTTAATAATTCTAAACAATTAGGATATTATCTCCTATTTGTCCACCATAATAGCTCCCGGTGATACATCAACATAAACTGCCAAAAATAATTTTAATCTATCCATAATGATTTTAGAGATCACTTTGTATATGGTGTTGAAATAAGCTATTAGTCTATACTTCTTTAGAGTTTTAAGGGTTAGCCTTTAGGAATTGTTGTGCCCAAAATAAGTTTTACAAATACCTAAGCTATCCTACTTACAAGTAAAAGAGGTAGTTGTAGTTAATTAACTAGGGTCGTCTCCCACAGAGGTAAAATTGGTTCACTTAAATTAACCTTGAACAAAAACAAAAACAGATGCAATCCTAAACACTCTTTGTAACATACCACTCTCATAGAGCATATATACGACATAGCGAAGGATATTCGGGAACATACTCTATAAAAATAACACGTTAAGACGGTTAATTCAATTCATTTTACATTTTAATTCATTGCACATAACATAAA
This sequence comes from Erythroxylum flavicans, assembly GCA_027576715.1. Taxonomy (NCBI): domain Eukaryota; kingdom Viridiplantae; phylum Streptophyta; class Magnoliopsida; order Malpighiales; family Erythroxylaceae; genus Erythroxylum; species Erythroxylum flavicans. The sequence goes on from JANZXP010113108.1 coordinate 1,736, forward strand.
ACATTCCAATAATCATATTGTTCCATTTTTATTCACAAACATATACAGTCTCAAATTTCATTACATTTACAAAATTCACATGTACAATATACAACAATTGAAAGATACAATTCTTGATACAACATAATTAAGATATTTGTACGTACAACTAATCCTGACACTGACCCATATCCAAATGCAGAAGTTACTTTAACTAGACTAGCTATATTTCTCCTGAACCTGAAAAACAATGTTGCAATTTTGATGAGTTTGTAAATTCAGTGAGTGAACCATCATCGATTTGCTCACTCAAAACAGATATAAATATCACAAGTATATAACACAGTTCAATCAGTATTTCATATCACTTAAAATCAAATCTCATATATCACATCATTCAGAATTTAGTACCTGATCGCAAAATACATCATATTCCAACAAGCCTGTTGCACAAACATTTCCAACAAGTCCATTATGAACACAAGCATCTCATATAATAATTTTATGATAATCTAATCATTCATTTCTTCTCAATCATATCATCCACATATACACAAATAGAGCATATCATTGTATCCATGCAATTCAGTCATTCTTTGCAAATATTCACATGCTACATGTAAAGATATGGATGTAATGCATATGAGACTCCACTTTCATTTTCTATCTCGTTGTGACCAAGTGCCTATTAATTGACTCATATCCCTTGTGGATACTAGACTTATTTCAAGTTCTGACTCATATCTCTTGTGGATACCGGGCTTATTTCAGGCACTAGCCCATATCCCTCGTGAATACCGGGCTTATTTCAAGTATTAACCTATATCTCTTGTGGATACCGGGCTTATTTCAGGCTGGTCACTTCGGACACAATTCTTTTATCTAATCATGCACATCAATGTCATGAAATGCATCATCTTACATAATGTGCTATCAATTACTTTCATTCGGTGTGTACTGTAACAACCCTAGACCACTCGCCCACAGATATTGTTCGCTTTGAGCCTTGGCCCAGTCAAGCCCTCATGGTTTTGCTCTTCCCACACCTTGGGAAAACACGTCTATGAGGGAGAGGTATCCATTCTTCTATAAGGCATACTTCGTTCCCCTCTCCAACCGATATAGGATCTCACATTCCACCCCCTTTAGGGCTCAGCATCCTCGCTGACACATCAGTTTGGGTACTAGCTCTGATACCATTATAACAACCCTAGACCACGCTTTAGCCCAGCCAAACCCTCACGATTTTGCTCTTCCCACACCTTGGGAAAATGTGTCTGTGAGAGAGAGGTATTCATTCCATTTTAAGGCATACTTCATTCCCCTCTCTAACCAATATAGGATCTCACTTGATGAGAAGGGGCTAGGGAAAGCTTGAACCCAATTCCTACAGTGATGAATATAAACGCAATTGAAATTCTTGAGTGGTTATACATTTGTGTATTGATAAGACCATTCACTAACCATATAGCCAAGAGAAACTATGAACTAGAATAGAAGAGCTTGCCCCGCCCATGAGTAAATATAATTTTCTCATTAAGCAAAGGCTACAAAAAAGTCACTATTGTCAGATTTAACTATCATAGAATGTATCAATAGCTTTTTTTTAGTCGAATAGCATACAATTTGACTAGATACTAAGCATAAGATAAGTAAACGGAAAAGAAAAATACAATTGAGGAGAACTGGCGATTCTAGAGGGTATTATTCTATTCGTCTTCTGAATCTTCGACACAAGAAAAGGAATTTTTCACATCTTTTCTTGTGTTGACATAATAATGATTCTTGGTACCGTTTTTCTAAGATTCCTATTCTTCCCATTCCTATATCATAAAATGATAGGGATATTTTCATTACTTGTCCATTTTTTCTAGTATCTTCTGTACTGCAAAAATGAGGAATAGAAAATCGATATAAAATGTATATCAAGTAACGGTCTAATAGGTAGAATAAAGTTATCTATTGTTATATGATTTGATACATTATGGGTATTAATGTTGATAAATTAGGTTAGGTGAAAGTACGGAAAGAGAGGGATTCGAACCCTCAGTAAACAAAAGCCTACATAGCAGTTCCAATGCTACACCTTGAACCACTTAACCATCTCTCCTACATAATGATTATGGCCCAGAAATTATATGAATTGCGAGTCATTCATATTCAATTGTTAGATAGATATAGTCCATGCAATTCATTCTAATTATAAAAATAATTAATAAAAAATAGGAAACTTTTAATCAAATAAAGACCTTTCCTTTAGGACTTGGGGATAATGATATATTTTTTATGAGTGGAGTTCGTTTTTATGTTATTTCGTACTGTAGGATTACTTTTTTGTGGGATCTTTTTCTCATTTTCTCACGAGAGGTAATTAAAAAATTTATAAAATGAATTGGTACCTATACCTATGCCTATATCCCGTATAATTGGAAATTTTTTTGATAAGACCTTTTTAACTCTAACTAATATCTTATTACGAATAATTCTGACAACTTTAGGAGAAAAAGAGGCATTTACCTATTACAGAGATGGTGTGTATAGGAATAGCTTCCGACATGCCTGTTATAATTTTTACTGCCCAATAACCAATTTAGTCCCAAGGTAAAGAATAACCAGTTACGCCAAAAGATGTAGTTAATACAACAAGAACTACACCTATAACCCAAGTCAATTCATGCGGTTTTTTAAAGCCACCAGTGAGATACACATGAAATACGTGCAAAATCATCATTAGAATCATCATACTTGCCGACCATCGATAAACTGATTGGATTAACAAACCAAAATTAGCCTCAGTCATTATGTATTGAATAAAAGCAAAAGCCTCAGTAATGGTCAGATGATAGTAAAAAGTCATAGCAAATCCTGTAACTACTTGTACTAAAAAACAAGTAAGCATAATTCCTCCTAAATAATGAAATATGTTAACATAAGGAGGAACGTATTTACTAATTATATCATCTGAAATAGCTTGAATCTTGAGACGTTCTTTGAACTAATCATAGACTTTATTGAGATAGGTAAACCAAAGTGACTCACCCTCTGAGAACCAAATATGAGAATTTCATCTTGTACAGCTCAAATAGAAATGAGATCCTATATTGATTGGAGAGGGGAATGAAGTATGCCTTATAAGGGAATGGACACCTCTCCCTCAGAGACGCGTTTTCCCAAGGTGTGGGAAGAGCAAAAATGTGAGGGCTTGGCTGGGCCAAACCCAAAGTGGACAATATATGTAGGTAGGTGGTCTAGGGCTATTACAATGGTATCAGAGTCAGTACCTAAATTGGTATGTCGGCGAGGACGCTGAGCCCTAAAGGTGGTTGGAATGTGAGATCCCATGTCGATTGGGGAGGGGAATAAAGTATGCCTTATAAGGGTATAGATACCTCTCCCTTATAGACGTGCTTTCCCAAAGGGTGGAAGAGTAAAACCGTGAGGGCTTGTCTGGGCTAAGTCCCAAAGTGGACAATATCTGTGAGTGGGTGGACTAGGGCTGTTACATGTACAGTCATTTATCACAATCATTGGATCAGTGTCCAGCATTCAACTCAGTTGAGTATCACTTATGCCATTCACATTTATCATCGTACCTTGGTCTGACATTCAGCAATAATGATAAGCATCACTTATTCAATCAAATTCACATACAATGAGCACTTTCAATACAATCCTAAATAATGATCTGCTCGAACAATTGATGTCTGAAATTATCAAAATCAAACCAGTAACAATTCATCATGTAAAAATCTAAACGAGGGCAATTCAAGCATAATAAGATGCATCTAAGTCAACTTACTACACATATAACTCAAACAGAAAAGCACATATAATTGAGTTGACATGTCTAAGTTAAGTCACGGTATATTACAAGTAAGCTATTGCCTTGATGGTTCAGTAGTGTCTGGATGTTGTCGATCAACTTGTGCTTCTATATCATACAATACACACATAATCCACACATTACTAAGTTGATCAATCATATCATTATTTAACCATGCACATGTATATGTATCATGTTGAATGCATGCTCAATTGACTATCCCAGGTATTTATCCCTAATCACATCACTTGACTATTAACATCATCATTTGTGTATGTTAAGCTTACGTTTAGTTTCATAGATCAAAAAACTTAGTTAATCTAATATGATCAATCATATGTCTACCACATATTTAATCACTTTATCCATCATCCACTATGTTCAATTCAAGCTTCATTCTAGTCTAAATGCATCATAGAAAACATCTTATGTTAATTCCGGGTCTTTCTAGAATATGTAAAAGCTTATATTAAGTAAAAGAAGAAAACAGGGCGTGCACAATCATGCTTCTCAGGACAGATTTTCATGTCAGTTTTGTATGATCATTATGATCTAGAAATGAGGTATTTAAGTAATAGGTTCTTCTAAAAAATTGTTCCTATATGTATTAATTTTCTAATAACATCAATTTATTTAGATTGATTCAGTGTTCTGCAAGTTATGTCCGAAATTCTAAAGACTGTTCTCAAGCAATGACAGCACCCAGTACTCAACTTCAAGCCAAATTTAGAAACCTTTGGAGATAGAATTTGTAATCCTTCATAAAAATTGTATCCGTATGTCTCTAGTTCAATCTAATTTAAAAATAATCTAATTTGGACATCAACAAATTAAGATATGGCCAAAATATAGATGCATGTTCAGTGAAAACACTCCATCTATCATATTCTAACACACTTCATCATCAACCTTCAATAAATCATTATAAAGAAATCTCCTAACCAAAACTTTTCACAGAAACATTAATAAGACATCATTAATCATTTTTCATGTTTTATACTTCTACTAATTCGGACTCTAAGGTCCACAAAATCAGGAAATAATACAAGGTTCCTGCACAGGGGTCTATCACAGGTAGTATTGGGGAAACAGACATAACTAGAACTCTAGTCACTATTTTCTTAAGACACTTTCAGAGAGGTCAAGTTAATACCTATATCTACAACTTTAATTCTTTGAGTTTCTTCAAAGTCGTGCTCTAAGATATGAAAAATGGATCGAAAGAGAAAGATGAAATTGAAGCCAGAATTTCAGCTTACCTTGATAACTTCTTTGCTTCTCCTCTTCTCTTTCCCTTTTTCTCTCCTTCTCTTCTCATTTTCATTTTTCTCCCTCTTCTAACCTTATGGCCGACTTCACTCTCACTTCTATTGCTTTTTTCATCCATTTTCTTTAGAATATTCAAAGAAAGTCAAACTAATCCATGTGTCACCATTCCATTGGTCCATGTGTCACCATTCTATTGGTACATATGTTATCCTTCTGTTATTCCATATGTTACCATTCTATTGGTCTATGTGTCACTTACTTTTGGCTCCATATGTAACTCATTTAAGTCTCCATATGTCACTACTTACAAGGCTACACATGTCACCAATTGCAAGGCTATACATGGCGCCAATTATAAGGCTACAAATGTTATCATTTGTAAAGCTACACATGTCACCATTCTATTGCTCCACATAGCACAAGTCTAAAGTTCCATTTGTCACAGTGTTAAAGGGCCACTTGTCACAATTATACTCAGCCACTTGTCATCCATTTAACTAAGCCATTTGTCACTTATTCCCAATGCCACATGTCACCATTTCCTAGGCCTAATCAACCTAAATTCCCATGTAACAATTTGTCTTGCTCTTTAACATTTTTATTAGACTAGATGCATATGTCACCTCATCAATTACTCAATTGTAACAATAAATTCCCAATTCATTAATTATAATCAATCAATTCATGTTATGGGTAAATCAAAATGCAAAACATTGGGAATGCACATTCATATCACATTCATTTTCGTTCCATACCTTGGAATATGTCAATTGAGTGCATATACTACCTTGCAATGTTTTCTAAATCATGATTCATATGTGTATGCAAATATAATGCATGCCTATGGAATGCTCTTCATATATTCTCACATGATATGACTCAATCTAACAATTATTCCTTAAGTGTAGGAAAGGGCTATTACACCAAACGAGGCTATTCTTTTTTACTTCTGCATTCTACCACGCTTTAATAAATGTTATGCCAAAATAAGTTCTAAAAATACCTAGGGTCATCTCCCACAGAGGTGAAATTGGTCCACTCAAATTAATCTAGAAAAAAATGAAAACAAATGCTATCCTAAACATTTTATCCCAATTGGTTGAGTAAAGGCTTAAAGAAAATCACACAATTAAACTAAAAAGTATACTAATTTCACTGGAAGCAAAAACAATTTGATTATCGATGTGGAAACTCTTGATAATTAACTTCACTAATTTAATCTCTTGTGTATAACGAAGGTAAATTAATTAGATAATTGTCTTGCTAAAATTACCAATTGGGTTCTAAAATCAATTAAAATAACAAACTATTCTAACTTTCATATTCGACAAGTTTATCATCCAAATTAATTATTAAACCCAACTAATAGTTGCCCACTTAAGTTAATATATTTCTAATTCATAACTTAAGCGTCTATAGTTTCTCGTTCTATATTGAACTTCTTCTCTCAATCCTTCATTTAAACCAAAATGATGTAAAGTTTGATCATGATATTACATCCAATAAACTTAGAAACTATAGTAGTTAATAAAACAATAAAATAGCTCCTTCATCATACATAATCAATTAAAATGGCTACATTAATCCTCAAGAACAATTAATCAGCCAATCATACAATAAACACAATTCATCATCTTTAAATACTTTAATCCCATATTCAACAATAACAAAGAAGTATCAAAGTAATAAAACTGTCAATTAACCAAAATGGAGTATCAGACTTTAACAAAGAAACTAAATTCAACAGAGAAGTCTCATAATGTAATAAAGAAATAAAGCAACAGATATAAAACAGAGTAAGCAAACAAAGGGTGTTCGAATGAGAGAGTCGGTGGTGGGTCTCTTGCCAATCTCAAGCTCTCTGCATTTTCTCTTGCCTTCTGGCTCCAATTGGTTCTCACCCAGACGATCAAATGCACAAACTGGCTTTCACTTCTACTTCTTTTCTCAGCTCTTTCTCTCTTATTTCTTCTCAGCTGAAGTTCTTTGCCTCCACTCCTTCTCTTTATTCTTTTTGATCTAGCCTATCGTTCCAACCTCCTTTGACAGACTTTCCCTTTTCTATTTATAGCACGAGTCTAGGTTTAGAGTTGTTAAACCGTCAAAACCTGCATTTGTCAGATTTAAAAATGAGTGCAGAATAAGTTATCACACTCGTGCCTTGGGTGACTCCATTTACATGAATGTTTTTAATTAATTCATGTTACATGCATAATTCAAGTCCAAATTCATTCTTTCATGTATAATTTTTCTTATTTCCATGCAACTTTCACAAGACAATGCAATTAACATTCATGCAATATTCACACCATTTTCACTCAATTCATATGAAATTTGAATTAAATCGCAAGAATTTATAATCAAAATCAAGATATAAATTCAAGCAAACTTTAATAGAATTAGACACAACAACAAACTTCTTGCCAACTGCTTCATCAACTCACATACCACCCTTTCTTCAGTCCATTAACCTTTACTCACCACATTAACCTCTCCTCCTACAATGTCCTACCCTATTCATCTTATTACACCCTTTTCTTGGACTTTAACTCACTGTTTAACCTGCTTGGCTGGCTTTTATCCAATAGTCAATAATTTATACCTATAGACACTTCACATTTCCCACATTTAAACTTGAATTTCCCTAAGACTTCCACTGTGGAACCTCCTACTTCCACCTCTGCAAGCCCTCCCTTTGTGAGCCTAAACACTCCTATCATTCGTAAAACCTAGACTCAAGTGATAGGTGATTCCAGACTTAAGCAAAAGCTAATATATTGCCCTCGTAATGAGACACTTGAGCAGTGAATAGTTTCACCTCCTTTGGAGATTTTAAAGGATGGAGCAAAAAAATGTAGAGCCACATTGCCTGGTCTTTTCATTGACAAGAGGATTTCATTTCTAGTTATGAAACAATAGGCCTTCAATACCATGGAGGCCCCACAGATTGATGGATGTCCTGGTAAACAATTATGATGGCTTTTTGTCTAGATTCTCAAGCTCAAAGGAAACAAAGTTATCTAGACCATGGCATATTCAAAACGAGCCTTTACTGCTGCAAACATGGAGACCTGGTCTCAAGTTGGAAGATCTCAAATAAGATAAAATTCCTATCTGGATATGTTTGCATGAAGTCCCTCTTGACTATTGGACCACTAGTGGACTAAGCCACCTTGCAAGCTTTATAGGAAGATTAATAGCTCTGGATCAGTTAATATCAGAAACTAAACGTATTAGTTATGCTAGGATCTGCATTTTGGTCACTTCACTATCTGACTTACCTGATGCTATACCATTCATTAGGCTAAATGAGGACTTCGAGCCCATTTAGGATCAATTGAAGGTTATATATGTTTGGAGACCTCAACTTAATAATAAGCAAATGTGGAGACCAACAGGGAGAGTTTTTAAGATAGGTAATCATTAGGAATTGATGGAGATGAACAATGAGTAGAATGAATAGAATGAAGAGATTGTAACTGATCTTCCTGTTGCAATAGACAAAGCTATAAGCAATTTAAATAATGAAGTGCAACAAGGGAATTAACAGTTGGATGATTCACACATGCTTACAAAGGAAATTTAAGACAGTATGGAGAAGTACTCTATTGAAACACCTGGTAAGCAAATCTAATAACAAGTGTAGAAAGATTAGTAGTTTTAGACTGTGGCTAGAAGAAGATCTAACAGGAAAAAGAAACTCTTCCTAGGGGAGACTAGCTTATGAACATTTTCACTTGGAATGTAAAAAGGGGTAATGCCCCTAATAAGAAGCTGATGATCAAGGATATAATTTTGCAAATATAAAGTGACTATTACTAGTATTTTGGAAACTATAAGGAGAAAGGAGAATTGAAATTTACTGAATTATTTTCTACCTCATTAACAAATCATCTCTAATCATACTTGTCATCATAATGGAAGGGTGATCATCATATATGATTTTAATGCTTTAACTGTTTGTTCATCTAACATCACAAATCAGATGGTGCACCTACAAGTCTATATGGGATCTCTTAGTTAATATTTGTGCATTTCATTCATATATACATATAATAATGCATATTAGAGATGTTTTTTATGGAATCAAATTAAGGATACAGTTGCTTTAATCAACATACCTTAGATGCTTTCAGGTGATTTCAACTCCATTTTGAAAATAGACGAAGCAGAAGGATTAAGATCGGTATGTAGTCTTTTGTACAGAGCATGGTAAATGTCTGGATGAAGCTTAACTCATTGACATTCCCTCGAGCGAATGTTTCTATACTTGGATTAATACGCAAACTAGTCCTCACCTAATTAGGAACAAGCTTGATAGAAGTGTTGCCAATTTGGGTGTGCAACTTGATTGTAGATAATTGTAGCGATGAGAATTTAGTGGCCAAAAAGTTAGTGGATCACATGAAGCTTCTTACTGAGAAACATCCTCATCCCTACACCATTGGTTGGCTTACAAATGGGCCAGCCTTGAGAGTAACTAAAGTGTGTCAAGTTCCTATTTCTATAGGAAAATCTTACAAGGCTACTGTTTATTGTGATATGTTGGACATGAATGCAAGCCACATACTCCTAGGAAGGCCATGGCAATTTGACATGGATATTACTTATAGGAAAAGAGATAACACAGTCTCATTTCAATGGAAAGGCAAGAAAGTGACCATGCTAACCACAGATGTAGCTTCTGATAAGCCAAAGAATTTTAGAGTGAAGGGAAAGACATTGCTGAACCTTAGTGGGCAAGATTTTGAGAGGGAAGTTAAGGAGACTCGAGAGGTTCATGTCTTAGTGGTAAAGAACTAATTATTGGAGGAGAAAGAGGAGGAGAATGGAGCTAATTTAGATACGATCTAGTCACTTTTGGAGGAGTTTTCAGATCTGGTCCAGTTTGAATCACCTAATGAATTGCCTCTTATGAGAGATATTCATCATCACATTGATTTAGTACCTGGAGCTAAGCTTCCTAATCTACCCCATTATAGAACGAACGCTAAAGAAGCCAATATTCTAAGAGAACAAGTGGAAGAATTGATGAAAAAGGGCTTGATCCGAGAAAGCATGAGTTCTTGTATTGTTCCTGCACTTTTGACACCTAAAAAGGATAGATCGTGGAGAATGTATGTTGACAGTAAAGCCATTAACAAAATTACCATGAGATATTGATTTCCTATTCCTAGATTGAATGACATACTTGATCAACTCTGTAATTCTCAGGTGTTCTCTAAACTTAAAAAGTGGTTATCACTAAATACGGATTAGACCTGGTTATGAGTGGAAGACCGTTAAAACGAAAGAGGGGTTGTATGAGTGGCTAGTTATGCCCTTTGGGTTGTCCAATGCCCCTAACACTTTTATGAGACTCATGAACTAAGTGCTTAGACCTTTTAATGGAAAGTTTGTAGTTATTTATTTTGATGATATCCTTGTCTATAGCAGAACCGTTGAAGAGCATCTAAAACATTTGAGGAGAGTCTTGTCTGTTTTACAACATAACAAGCTTTACCTGAACTTGAATAAATGAAGTTTCTTGACTAGCAAATTACTATTGTTAGGGTATGTGGTTAGTTCTGAAGGAATTCATGTAGATGAAGAAATGGTGAAGGCAATTCGTGAATGGCCTGCCCCTAAGAATGTTAGTGAGGTTTTGATCTTTCCATTGACTAGCTAATTTCTACAAGAGGTTTATTACAAACTTCAGTTCAATTATGGCCCCTGTCATATAATGCATGAAGAAGGGAAAGTTTGGTTGGAATGATGAAGCTGAGAAAGTTTTGTTTTGATTAATGAAAAACTCAGCACTGCTCCTATCCTAGCCTTACCAGAATTTGACAAGCTTTTTGAGGTTAAGTGTGATGCATGTGGGGTAGGTATTAGAGCTTTTCTATCTCAAGAAGGCCAATCTGTAGCTTTCTTTAGTGAGAAGTTTAATAATTCAAGGAAAAGATGGAGTACCTATGATCAGGAATTTTATGCAATTGTGAGAACATTGAAGCATTGGGAACATTATTTGATTCAAAGAGAGTTCATTCTTTACACTGATCATCAAGCTTTGAAGTTTCTAAATAGTGAAAAGCATTTGAGTAATAAGCATGCTAGATGGACTACTTTCTTACAGAAGCTTCCTTTTGTTATTAAACATTAGTCTGGTGTGACTAACAAGGTGGCTGATGCACTTAATAGGAGGACAATATTGCTTTCTACTGTGTCCCAAGAGGTAGTTGGATTTGAATTTTTAAAGGAGCTTTATAAGGATCATGAAGACTTCAAGGACATGTGGTTAAAGTGTATTCAGAAGCAGCCTACTGATGAGTTCCATATCATTGATGGTTTTCTTTTCCATGGTAACCAACTTTGTGTTCCTCATACTTCTCTTAAAGAAAAGTTGATTCGTGATGTGCATAGTAGAAGATTAGTCGGTCATATGTGAAAGGACAAGACCATTACTGGTCTTCAAGACAGGTTTTATTGGCCTCAGTTGAAGAAAGATGTTAGAAACTTTGTGAAAAGGTGTTATATTTGTCAGACTGCTAGAGGAAGATCCCATAGTACTAGTTTGTATATGCCACTCCCTATCCCGGAAGATATTTGGGAGGACTTGTCTATGGACTTTGTCCTTGGATTACCTAGAACGCAAAGGGGAGTTAATTATATTTTTGTGGTAGTTAATAGCTTTTCCAAGTTGGTGCATTTCATTGCACGTAAGAAGACTACTGATGCATCTAATGTGGCTAGACTGTTCTTTAAAGAAGTGGTAAGATTGCATGGAATTCCTAAATCTATTACATCTGCTCGAGATTCGAAGTTTCTTAGTCACTTTTGGAGAACTTTGTGAAGGATGTTTGATACTTTTTAAAACTTTAGTAGCACTGCTCATCCATAAATAGATGGTTAGACTGAGTCACTTGATAGGACTCTTGGAAATCTATTGAGGAGTATTTATGGAGTTAAATTGAAGTAATGAGATTTAGCTCTAGCTCAAGTTAAGTTTGCTAACAATAGTGTTGTCCATAGTGTTATTGGTAGATCGCCATGTTCCTTGATATACTTGAAAGTTCCAAAGAGTACTATTGATCTGATGAAACTTCCAAAGTTACCAAACTTAAGCATAGCAGCTAAAAATATGGCCAAACAAGTGAAGACTGTGTAAGAGGAGGTTCGAGAGAGACTTGAAAAGACTAATGCCAAATATAAAGAACAAGTTGACAAACACAGGAAGTCTAAAACTTTCCAAAAAGGTGACAAAGTGATGATTTCCTTATGGAAAGAAAGATTCCCTGTTGGAACCTACAACAAATTGAAGCCTAAGAAATATAGTCCTTATGAGATACTAAATAAAATCAACGATAGTGCTTATGTTATCAATCTGCCTGAGGAGAAGGGAATTTCAAAGACTTTTAATATTGCTGATATCTATGATTTTCATGGAGAAGAAGAGCTCTATCCTAATGATAACTCAAGGTCGAGTTCTTTTCAAGTGGAGGGGACTAATAAAGGATTAAACCCATAAGAATTTTTTATCCTTGACCTATTAGGATGGTTATGGTGTCATATATCCATTAGGATTTGTTTCTGTTTTATTTTATTTAATTTTCCTAGTTAGGCAGGTTTTCTTATCCAGTAAGAAAAAGAAATAAGTTAGCTTTAGAAAAGGATTTCAATCGATCCTTTTCACACTAGAATTAGGATTCTCACGTGTTAGTTTAGGGGTATAAAAGGGAGGCTTATCAGATGTTTTGGCGAACCAAAACATTGCCTTTAATAAAAACTTCTGCTAGAAATTTTCCTGAGAGAAACTATCTTTCTCTTATTGGTTAAATCCTAAGTTTTATGCTTGGATTTGGTTTAGAGATTAACCTAAAATCTCTACTTAACTACTTCCGCTATGTCATATGCCATTTAACTTTCAAGTCTTTTAAAATTTGCTTTATCCATAAAAGTTCACAAATTCCTTAAGCCATCGCACGAAATTCAGATTCTACATTTGATTTAGATACTACTGCATGTTTTTTGCTTCTCTAAGTCACTAAGTTTTCTCCAATTGAAGTACAGTAGCTAGTTGTTGAGTGGCGATCTGATAGTGAACCATCATAGTTTGCATCTGTGTAGGCTTTTATAGTTAATTATACTCCTTTTCTAATCATGATGCCTTTTTTAGAATTAGCTTTCAAGTATCGAATTACTTTATAGGTAGCTTGTAAAGGAACTTTCTTAGGATTGTGCATCAATTGACTTATCACGCTCACAGCATATGTAATATTAGGATGTGCATGAGACAAGTATATTAGTTTTTTAACCTACTTTTGATACCTTCCTTTATCAACTGCTTCATCATCTCTTGCTTAACTCAAGCAATGATTCTTTTTTATTAGTGTACCAATGGGCTTACATCACATCATTCCTGTCTCTCATAAAAGATCTAAAATATACTGTTTTAGGAAATAAATATGTCTTCTTTGGATTGAGCCACTTCAATTCCTAGAAAATATTTGAGTTTGTTAAGCTCTTGAATTTCAAATTCTTTCGTAAGTCTAGCCTTAAGCTTTAGAATGTCCTCGTTATCGTCACTCATCATAAAGATATCATCTACATATACTGTTAAAATTGTAAGTTTCCCTGCTGTTGAGTGTCATAGAAGAGAGTATGATCCCTTTGGCTTTGTTTGTAGCCAATGCCAAGCATTACTTTTGCAAACTTTCCGAAAAAGGCTCGCTGTGATTGCTTAAGCCCATAAAGTGCTTTTCTCAACTTACACACTTAGTTATTTTTAAAGTATTTCTCAAAACCCGATAGAGGCTCCATATATAACTCTTCTTCAAGATCACCATGTAAAAAAGCATTTTTGACATCAAATTGTTGCAAATACTAATTGAAATTAGTGAAATAAAGGATTTTGTGAATAATCTTTTTCACATCTTCATTAGTCATTCTCTACAAATATATACAATAGGAGTAGGAAATAACTAAGGGATTACATTAACAAAAAATCTAGAAAAATCAGCCTAAAAATTTGGAAGTAAATAAATTTAAATATGGAAATCACTAAAAAATTTGAAAATTGATTTTGGATCCCACTAATTTAGGCAATCTTAGTCAACTTTCTAACACTTCCCCTCAAGCTGGTGAACGTATATCAAACATTCCCGACTTGCATACATTTGATTCAAAACCAGCCTTAAGTAATGCTTTAGTGAGAATATCAGCTTCTTGTGATTCAGTTAGCACGTAGGACAAATTGATCTTCCTACTTTCAATCTCTGTCTTGATGAAATTTCTATCGATCCGAACATGCTTCATACAGTCATGTTGTATAGGGTTATGAACAATTGCAATAGCTGATTTACTATCGCTATATAACTTCATAGGACGCTCCAATAGGAAATTTAAATCTAATAGCAATCTCTCTAGCCAAATTAACTCACAAATACCTTGTGCAATTGCCCTATAGTCTACTTCAGCACTACTTCTAGATACAACAGTTTGTTTCTTACTACGCCGTATAACAAGATTTCCCCAAAACTTTGTATAATAGCCTGTAGTGGACTTAGCATCTTCAACTGATCCTGCCCAATCTGCATCTGCAAACCCTTCTATTTCTCAGATTTCACTCTTTTTTAACAAAAGACCCTTTCTAGGTGTTCCTTTCAAGTAACTAAGAATCTAATCTACTGCATCTCGGTGTCTCTTGGTGGGAGCATGCATAAATTGACTGACTACACTAACACTATAGGCACTATTGGGCCTAGTAAGTGATAGGTAGATCAATTTTCCCACCAAATGTTGATATTTTTCTTTGTTTGTTGGAGTGTTATCTTCAGAAAACTTATGCTTCAAATTCTTTTCTAATGGTGTGCTTGCAGGTTGACAACCTAATTGTCCAGTTTCCTTCAACCTATCTAAGGTGTATTTTCTTTGAGAAATGAAAATGCCTGACTTACTTCTGGCTATTTCCATTCCAGGGAAATATTGAAGCTTCCTAAGATCTTTAACTTTGAATTCAGATTTCAACAGTTTTTTGATATTTGCTATTTCTTCATTATCATCACATATGATCACGATATCGTCAATATATACGATCAAGATGGATTTCTTCCCATCTATAGATTGTTTTGTGAATAAAGTATGGTCAGCTTGGCCTTGTGTATAACCAAATTGCTTCATAGTAGTATTGAACTGAGTAAACCAAGCTCTAGGAGATTGTTTTAACCCATAGAGAGATTTTTTTAGTTTACACATAGAACCAATTTTTTCTTAAAAACTAGGTGGAGGCTTCATGTAAACTTCTTCTCCGAGAGTTCCATTTAAGAATGCATTAGATACATCCATTTGGTGTAGTTTCCAGTCTAGATTTGTTGACATAGATAAGAGAACCCGAATAGAATTCAATTTTGCAACAGGTGCAAAGGTTTCTTCATAATCAAGGTCGTAGGTTTGTGTATATCGTTGAGCAACCAAACGAGCCTTGCACCTCTCTAATCTCCCATCTGAACCAACTTTTATAGTAAAGATCCATTTACACCTACTAGTTTCTTCCCTTCGGGTATGTCAACTATTTCCCATGTGTCATTTTCTTTCAAGGCCTTCATTTCTTCCATTACTACATCTTTCCATCTTGAATCTCTCAATGCCTCATATGTGATGGTAGGAATTTTCACAATATCGAGTTGAGAGACAAATGCTTTTTATTTGTTAGATAAGTGACAATATGACAAATGGTTTGAAATTGGATGTTCAGTACAAGATCTTATGTCGGGACCCGCTCCCGAACCCCGACTTCCATGCAGAATATCGTAATACGTGAGCTTATTTCCATCACCTTGACCATTATTGGTTTATCTTCCCTTCTCTGGTACCACAACTGTCGAATACTTATAACACATATTCATCGCCCATACTTGCCTTCAACAACTCTCCTTTTTAGTTCAGCTCTGCTCTTTGACTATCCATTATCCACTTCAACCTGAATACCTCAAGGAACAGCGTTGGTGAGTCCACACTTTACATATATACATGCTTCGGGGCTGTTAGAATATCTTTTGCTATAGTCATCTAATTCAGGGTTTCTTTAGATAGTTTGATAGAGGACTTCAAGAGCTACAATTTTCATGAAGACCTCGAAGGCCAATTGAAATTTTTGGGTGGTCAAAAAGAGGACAGAAGATAACCATAAAAAGTAACCC
>JANZXP010113140.1:0-17979 GCA_027576715.1 Erythroxylum flavicans
GTGCCTAGTGACCGTACCAACATGCTATTTTACCCACAGCAAGTGTGCTAACGGTTTGTTTTGCCCACTGAAGGTGTGCCAACAGGCCATTTTTTCCACCAAATGTGCCTAGCTACTGTGGCAATGGACTGTTTTGCCCACCGAAGGTTCATAGCTACCGTGTCAATGGATTGTTTTATTGCAATAAATGTGCCTAATAACTATGCCAACTGATTGTTTTGTACAGCATAGGTGTGCCAACGGGCTGTTTTACCCACAAAAGGTGCCCAATGAGCTATTTTTCTGACCGAGGAGGCCTGGCCACTATGCCAACAGGTTGTTTTGCCCATCATAGATGCCTAACGACCATGTCAATGGGTTGTTTTTCCCAACAAGGATGCCTAGCAATCGTGTTGTGTTTGCCCATCGAAGGTGGATAACTTTCTGTTTTCCCCACCAAAGGTACCTATTGACCCTAACAATAGGTTGTTTTACCAACTGAAGTTATCCAACTAGCTATTTTTCCAACCGAAGGTGCCTAGCCACCGTTCCAACAGTTTGCTTTGCCCACCAAAGGTGCCTAATGGGCTGTTTATCCCACCGAAGGTGCCTAGTGAACATGCCAACAGGTTGTTTTGCCCATCGATGGTGCTTAGTAACTGTTCCAATGGACTGTTTCTCCCACTGATGATGTACTGACGGACTGTTTTTCTTATCGAGGGTGCCTAGCAACCATGTCAACAGGCTGTTTTGCTCACCAAACGGCCTAATGACCGTGTCAAAGGACTATTTTCTAAATAAGTTAATGGCCACCATAAGGCTTATATTTGTAAGCCTAATGGTGTAGGGGCAAATGTTTACACCGAAAAATAGGTTCGGCCTATTTTTACTATTTTGGGCCGAAAACCCAAAGCCCAAAGAGAGCTCATAGTTCGAAGTCCAGAAGAAAGTCACTGACCCTGACCCATCAAAAAATTCAGTGTCCAGCAAAGAGGAAAGTAGTAGAATTTGAGTTGGAGTGGGAGTCTGAAGTCCAAGATAATGAGGAGATAAAATTGATAAAGTTTTATCCAAGTTTTATCTTTATCTGATAGGATAAAGTTTTATCCAAATTTAATCTTTATCTGGTATTTTATCTCTATCTAATAAGATAAAGTTTTATTCAAATCTTATCTCTATCTGGCAGGATAAATTTTTATCAGATTACAATTTAAATTGCAGTAGGACAGTCATCATCGTTGGCTATAAATAGAAGTTTTGAAGTAGAAAGAAGCTCTCTAAAATCTCATATATCAAAAGCCTGGCAACCTAGCAAACCTATTAGCTTATTTCTATTTTCGGCAATCCTCTATTTTTTCCTAGCATTAGTCTTTCATTTTTGATTTTCATTAGCAATTTTCAATTTCCTAGTCATTACATTTTGTCGAATTATTTATCAATAAAACAAGGTTCTTTTTTGTTAGATTTTGTCCCTTTCTAGCATACACAATCGTTTGATTTTATTCAGAAATTATGAGTCGTAATATTTTCTTTCTTATTTCCTAGTTTGGAATCATTTTAAATTCCTGGCATGCTCGCAATCTGAAATAAAGGGCTACGTATTCACCTTTAATCAAAATAAAGGCAAATATATTTTTGGCACGCCTGGTGGGACCACGCAATGATGAAAACACGATCTAGTAATAGTACTAACATTTCCATCAGTGGAGGTGATGATATGGAAAACATTGCAATAGCAACGCAGGAAGACCTACCTCAATCCGTTGAGTTAAGTCAAGCAAGCAATATTGAGATCCTTTTGATAAAGGTTCTGGAGGCCATTGAGAAATTGACAACTAAAACAGACACTCTCTTGAACACTTTAGCGAGTAATCAAAAAGAGATTTTGGCCGCGATCAGTGGATCTACCATGCTGGAGAAAGACAAAAGCATAGGCAGAGAAGGGTCAAGCAAGACACTGCATCAAACTGATTCACAGGCCAGCAAGCTACTAGTGGCTGTGAAAAATCAGTCAATGGCACCTACAGCCACTCCAACTGGGGGTGAAGGGTCATCAGCCAAGCTGATCAAGTTGGGAGAAACTTCTTCCATGAAGGTGCTTGGGGGGCAATCCACTAGGGTTGATAGCCCCAACAAGGAGAAATAGCTGGTGACCACCTACCAGCCATCGCATAGAAGAGATGAGACACCGATTGCTGCCTTGGCTTTGGTGTCCATTAACCACAAGATTCCTCTTCAGTTCCACAGCCATACTAGACCAGCGACTCAACCTCACACTTATGAAGAAGGAATAAGCTTAGGAGGCAATGAGAGTTTAGTGACCAACAAGATGCAGGCGCTCCCAAGGAGTACAAGTCACCAGGCAGTTCAGCAGTCAGTGACCATAGACCAGGCAATGTATGGGCCAAATGCTTAAACGATATATCACGTTTTGCCTACTAAGGAGGAGATGAAGGCTAAAGACTATTGCAAGTATCATAACGCGTGGACTCATTCCACCAACATGTGCTAGGCCTTTAGGAACGTGATTCAAGATCGCATCAACAGGAAAATTTTCAAGTTCCCAGAAGAGATAATGCTCATTGACAAAAATCCATTCCCGATGGGGTCAGTAAATGTAGCAAGTACTGACATGAGGAATTGGCTCAACCAAAAAAGAAGACAGAAGCATACGAATCAAGTTTAGAGGCCGAAAGGGTGGAACATGTGGGAAAAGAAAGACAATCTGACCACTGCCTCTAAAAGTTAGGAGAGAGTCGGTGAACTGGAAATGATCGGTGACCAGGTCACTAAAAATAATAGGGAAGTCAGTGCCCAGGTAGCCATCAGTACTGGTGGTCACCCGAAATTTGTTAAGCCACCAATGCCTAAGAAAGCTGGAGAGTGGATTTAGGTGGAAAGCAAAAGGAGAGATAAAAAGGAAATACTTACTGCTGCTGAGAAAAAAACTAAAACAAAGAAAAGAATGTTAGAGAGCATGAAGTTGGCTGAGAGACTGTTCCAGGAAAAAGAAGAATTGGGAATAAAACTTCAAATTCAAACCTAGGCTCACTTGGTGGAGAAACAAAAGATGCTTGATAAAGGGAAGAAGCTAGCCAACATTGCCAAGCTGATGGTTGAGCACCGTGAAGAAGGAATTCAAAAGAGTAAATTCGGAAGGAAGGCAAAAGAGGATGACGATGCAGAGGAACAGGTAAACAGTTACTTCAATGTTGGTGATGTCCCTGTTTATTATGTGGGAGCTACTTCTGTGTTGATGCCAGCTATTTTTCACCATGTCGATCCTGATGATGAAGCTGAGGACAATCCAAAAGATGAAGAAAAAGCTTCAGCTATAGAAGAAGAACAAAATCCAGTAGAGAAATTCTCAGAGAAAACATAAGAGACTAAGGATAGAAAAACTATGACATTCGACAAGTCGTTAACAGTGAATCACACTAAGCCATTGTACATATAGGTTTGTATCAACGGGAGGCAACTGAACAGCGTTTTGGTGGACAATGGAGCAACTATAAACATGATTCCCTTAAAAGTGTTACTAGGACCTGGGAAGCAAGAAGAGGATATCATTGCCACAGACCTAGTGATGACTACAGTGACTGGGGACGTGGCAAGAGCATTGGGAGTAATTCTACTACAAATAATAGTAGGGAGTAAGACGTGCGTGTCTGCCTTCTTCGTAATCAACACTAACGTGAGTTACAAGTTACTTCTGGGCAGAGACTAGATTCACACAAACATGTGTGTACCATCTTCCTTTCATCAATTCTTATTGTTCTGGCATGGAGACAATGTGGAAATGGTTAAGGCAGAAAATAATCCTTTCAACGATGAAGTCAACTTGGTGGACGCCTGCTATTACCATGGAGACACCACACTAATTACTTTTTAAGGTTTGGACAAAGAAGGCAGGCCTTCGCTAATGAAATTTGCTAAGTACAAGCATTTGCTACTTCAAGCAACGAGTGCCAGAAGGGAGAATAAAAGCATCAGGCCTTTTAGGCCGATGGAAGAAGACGTTGGCTAGTCAGGCCAATGACTGCTTGAGGGAGTAAAGAAGGGGAGCCAGTAGCTGCACGGGCCATTCAGAAAGTAATTTTATAGCAGGCCAAGAAGCAATTAATGGCCAACTGTGAAATGGAGATTTTCAGGACATATTTAGTTTGGAAGAGCTACAAGTCATGCCACCCGAAATGGAAGATGAGAGACTTCAAGTAAAGGACCCTCTCGAAGAAATCAACTTGAATACTGCTGAGGATCCTAAAGTAACATACATCGGTGGGCACATTGGGAAAATTGTAGAAGTCTACATCGATGACGTGGTTATCAAGTCTAAAAAACAGGGTGACCAGGTAGAACATCTCAGGCAAGAATTTGAGAGACTGAGGAGACACCAGTTCAAACTCAATTCGTTAAAGTGCATTTTTGGAGTCAAAGTTGGAAATTTTCTCAAATTTTTGGTACATCAGAGGGGCGTGGAGGTTGACGATAACAAAGTGTCCAAAATCTACTCTAGGCAAAGGCATTGGCCAAAAGTTTTTCTAAATAAGTTAATGGCCACTATAAGGCTTATATTTATAAGCCTAATGGTGCAGGGGGTAAATGTTTACACCGAAAAATGGGTTCGGCCCATTTTTACAGTTTTGGGCTGAAAACTCAAAGCCCAAAGAGAGCCCATTGTTCCAAGTCCAGAAGAAAGCCACTGACCCTGACCCATCAAAAAATTTAGTGCCTAGCAAAAAGGAAAGTAGTAGAATTTGAGTTGGAGTGGGAGTCTTAAAGTCAAAGATAATGAGGAGATAAACTTGATAAAGTTTTAACCAAGTTTTATCTTTATCTGATAGGATAAATTTTTATTCAAATTTTTTCTCTATATAATATCTTATCTCTATCTAACAAGACAAATTTTTATTCAAATCTTATCTCTATCTAGCAGGATAAAGTTTTATCGTATTACAAGTTAAATTGCAGTAGGACACTCATCATCGTTGGCTATAAATAGAAGTTTTGAAGTAGAAAGAAGCTCTCCGACATCTCATATATCAAAAGCCTGGCAACCCAGCAAACCTATTAGCTTATTTCTATTTTCGGTAATCCTCTATTTTTTCCTAGCGTTAGTCTTTCTTTTTCAATTGTCACTAGCAATTTTCAATTTCCTAGTCATTACATTTTTCCGAATTGTTTATCAATAAAGCAAGGATTTTTTTTGTTAATTTTTTGTCCCTTTCTAGCATACACAATCATTTGATTTTAGTCAGAAATTATGAGTCGCAATATTTTCTTTCTTATTTCCTAGTTTGGAATCACTTTAAATTACTTGCATGCTCGCAAACCGAAACAAAGACCTACTTGTACACCTTTAATCAAAATAAAGGTAAACAGTTTGTTTATCCCATCGAAGGTGCCTAATGGCTATGCCAACTGGTTGTTTTGCCAATCGATGGAGCCCAACGACTTTACCAGTAGACTGTTTCGCCCATCGAAGGTGTGCCAACGGACTACTTTTCTCATCAAGTGTGCCTAGGAACTATGCCAATTAGCTGTTTCACCCACCGAAGGTGCCTAAAAACTATGCCAACGAGTTGTTTTGCCTGCCCAGGGTGCCTAACGACCCTGCCAACAGGTTGTTTTGCCCATTAAGGGTCCCTAGCGACTGTGTCTATGGGTAGTTTTGCCAATCGAGGGTGTTTTACCCACTGAGGGTGCCCAACGTGTTGTTTTTCTCACCAAAGGTGCCTAACAACCGCACCAACTAGTTGTTTTGCCCATCGAAGGTGTGCCAACTGACTATTTTTCCCACTGAACTTGCTTAGTGTCCGTGCCAACGGGCTGTTTTACCCACCGAAAGTGGCCAATGGGCTATTTTACCCACCAAAGGAACCTAGTGATCTTTTCAACGGGCTGTTTTACCACCGAAAGGGCCTAGCGACCATGCAAACAAATCGTTTTCTCCATCGAATGTGCCTAGTGACCATGCCAATGAGTTGTTTTACCCACCGAAGGTGCCCAACGGGCTATTTTTCTGACTGAAGGTGCCTGGTCACCGTTCCAATGAGTTGTTTTGCCCACCAAAGGTGCCTAACGACCGTGCTAACGGGTTGTTTTGCCTAACGAGGGTGCCAAGCAACTGTGCCAATTGGCTGTTTCGGTGGGCATCTTTCTACTTTTCCCACAAAAGGTGTGTAGTGATAGTGCTAACGTGCTATTTTACCAACTGAAGTTACCCAACTGGCTATTTATCCCACCAAAGGTGCCTAGATACTGTGCCAACGGGTTGTTTTACCCGCTGAAGGTGCCCAATAGGCTATTAATCCTATAAATGGTGCCTAGCTACCATGCCAATAGGTTGGTTTGCCCATCGATGGTGCCTAGTGATTGTGCCAATTGACTATTTTTCCTACTAATGATGTGCTGATGGACTGCTTTTCTTATCAAGGGTGGCAAGCAACCATGTCAACAGGCTGTTTTGCCCACTGAATTGCCTAACGACCTAGCGAACAAACTGTTTTCCCACCGAAGGTGTTTAGATACCATGACAATGGATTGTTTACACTGAATGTGCCCAGTGACCATGCCAATGTACTGTTTTGCCCACTGAAGGTGTGTCAGCTGGGATTTTTTCCCCAAAGTTGTCTTACTTCCGTGCTTAGCGACCGTGCCAACGGGTTGTTTTGCCCAACCAAGGTGCGTAGTGATCGTGTTAATAGGTTGTTTTACCCATCAAAGATGCTTGGCCACTGTGTCAGCGGATTGTTTTTCTAACCAAAGTTGCTAATGATCGTGCCAACGAGCTGTTTTGCCTACTGAAGTTACCCAACAGACTGTTTCGCCCACCGAAGGTGCCCAGCCAAAGTGCCAACGGATTGTTTTTTCCACCGAATGTGCCTAGCAACTGCGTCATCTGGCTGTTTTGCTTACTGAAGGTGTGCAAAATGGTTGTTTTTCCCACCAAAATTGTTTAGCGACCGTGCCAACGGCCTGTTTGGCCCAACCAAGGTGCATAGTGATTATGTCAATGGGCTGTTTTGCCTGCCAAGCTTGCCTAACGACTGTGCAAACGGGCTATTTTTTCGACTAAAGGCACCTAGCAACCGTGCTACATGCTGTTTTACCCACTGAAGGCAACCAACGGGTTGTTTTCCCCACCGATTGTGTCTAGTGACCATGCCAAAAGGCTGTCTTACCTAACAAAAGTGTCTTGCGACCGTGCCAACGGGTTGTTTTGCCCACCCTAGGTTCATAGCGACCATGCCAATAGATTGTTTTGCCCGCCAAAGGTGCCTAGCCACTGTACCAACATATTGTTTTTTGCATCGAATGTGCCTAGAGACCATGCCAACGGACTATTTTGCCCAGCAAAGGTGTGCCAATGGGCCATTTTTCCCACTGAATGTGTGATAACGGGCAATTTTTCCCACCAAAGGTGCCTAATGACCTTACCAATGTACTATTTTGCCCACCGTAGGTGTGCCAACGGGCCATTTTTTCCACCAAATGTGCCTAGCGACTGTGGTAATGGACTGTTTTGCCCATTGAAGGTGTGCCAAGGGACTATTTCTCTCATTGAGGGTGCCTAGCAACCATGCCAACGGGTTGTTTTGCCCACTGAAGGTGCCTAGCCACCGTGCCAACAGAATGTTTTTTCCACTGAATGTACCTAAGGACCGTGCCAATAGACTATTTTGCCCAGTGAAGGTGTGCCAATGGGTTGTTTTACCCACTGAAGGTGCCCAAAGGGCTGTTTTTTCATTCGAAGGTTCCTTACCACTGTGCCAACGGGCTATTTTGCCCATCGAAGGTGCCTAGTGACCATGCCAACGGTTTGTTTTGGCCAACGAGGGTGCCTAGCGACTGTGCAAATGGGTTGTTTTGCCTATCAAAGGAGATCAACTTTCTATTTTTCCCACCAAAGGTGCCTAGCGACTGTGAAAATGGGCTATTTTGCAAACTGAAGTTACCCAACAGGTTGTTTTTCCCACAGAAGGTGCCTAGCCACTATGCCAACGGGTTGTTTTGCCCATCAAAGGTGCCTAATGGGTTGTTTATCCCACTAAAGGTGCCTAGCGACCATGCCGACTAGTTGTTTTGTCCACCGTAGGTGCCTAGCCATAGTGCTAATAGGCTGTTTTGCCCACCGAACTACCCAACGACCTACCCAATGACCTGTTTTACTCATTGAAGGGGCCTAGATAATGTGCTAATGGACTATTTTACCCATCGAAGGTGTCCAACGAGCTGTTTCACCCACTTAAGACGCCTAGTGACCAAGCCAATGGGCTTTTTTACCCATCGAGAGTGCCCAACGAGCTCTTTTTCCCACCGAAGGTGCCCAGCGGGTTGTTTTGCCCTTTGAAAGTGCCTAGCGACCATGCCAACGGGTTGTTCTACCCACCATTGGTACCTACCGACTATGCAAATGGGCTGTTTTTCCCACCATAGGTGCCTAGCGACTATGCCAATGGGCTGTTTTGCCTAACAAAGGTGCCAATGGGTTATTTTACCCACCAAAGGTTCTAGCAATTATGCCAACCAGCTGTTTTTCCCAACAAAGGTGTCTAGTGACCATGCCAACGGACTGTTTTGCCCACCCAAGGTGCATAGCCACTATGCCAGTGGATTGTTTTTCCCATCGAAGGTGCCTAGCCAACGTGCCAATTGATTGTTTTTTCCAATGAATGCGCACAGAGATCCTGCCAACAGACTAGTTTGCCTAGCGAAGGTTTGCCAATGGGCTATTTTTTCCCACCAAAGGTGTGCCAACTGATTGTTTTTCCTACCAAATGTGCCTAGCGACCATACCAACGTGCTATTAAGCCCACCAAAGCTGTGCCAATTGGCTATCCTGCCCACCGAGGATGTGCCAACGGGCCATTTTTTCCACTAAATGAGCCTAATGACTGTGCAAATGGACTGTTTTGCCCACCAAAAGTGTGCCAACGGACTATGTTTCTCATCAAGGGTGCCTAGCGACCGTGCCAATGGACTGTTTTGCCCACGGAAGGTGCCTAGCCACAGTGCCAACAGATTATTTTTTTACTGAATGTGCCTAGCGACCATGCCAATGGATTGATTGTTTGATCGAAGGTGCCTAGCCACCATGCTAACGGGCTATTTTTCTGACTTAAGGTGCCTAGCCACCATGCCAACGGGTTGTTTTTCTGACTGAAGGTGCCTAGCCACCATGCCAACGGGCTGTTTTACCCACCGAAGGTGCCTAACAACCATACCAATGGCTTGTTTTGCCCAACGAGGGTGCCTAGCGACCATGTCAACAGGTTGTTTTGCCCACCAAAGGTCGGCAACTTGTTGGTGCCTAACGACCATGACAATGGGCTATTTTACCAAGTAAAGTTACCCAACAGGCTGTTTTGCAAACCGAAGGTGTCTAATGGTCTATTTATCCACAGAAGGTGCCGAGCGACCATGCCAACTGGTTGTTTTGCCCGTCGATGGTGCTTAGCGACTATGCCAATGGATTGTTTTGCCAAACGAAGGTATGCCAAAAGACTATTTTTCTCATCAAGGGTGCCTAGCAACCGTGCCAACAGGCTATTTTACTAACTGAACTGCCTAACGACTGTTCTAACGGACTGTTTTCCCCACTGAAGCTGTGCCAACGGGCTATTTTTTCCACCAAATGCACCTAGCGACTGTGGCAATGGACTTTTTTACCCACCAAAGTTGTGCCAATGGACTATTTCTCTCATCAAGGGTGCCTAGCAACCATGTCGACAGATTATTTTTCCTACCGAAGGTGCCTAGCCACCGTGCCAATAGATTGTTTTTTCCACCGAATGTACCTAAGGACCGTGTAAATGGACTATTTTGCCTAATGAAGGTGTGTCGATGGGCTGTTTTACCCACTGAACGTGCCCAAGGGGTTGTTTTGCCGATCGAAGGTGCCTAGGCATCGTGCCAATGGGCTATTTTACCCACCGAAGATGCCTAACGACCATGCCAATGGGTTGTTTTGCCTAACAAGGGTGCCTAGTGACCATGCCAATGGGTTGTTTTGCTCACTGAAGGGGGGCAACTTTCTGTCTTTCCCACCAAAGGTGCCTAGTGAGCATGCTAAGGGGCTATTTTACTAATTGAAGTTACTCAAGGGGTTGTTTTTCCCACCGAAGGTGCCTAGCCACCGTGCCAAAGAGCTGTTTTGCCCACCGAAGGTGCCCAATGGGTTGTTTATTCCACTAAAGGTTCCTAACGACCATGCCAACTTGTTGTTTAGTCCATCGATGGTGCCTAGCGACTCTGCGAATGGACTATTTTTCCCACCAATTGACTGTTTTTCCCACAAAAGTTGTTTAGCGACTATGCCAACCGAAGTTACCTTGCACCTATAACAATAGATTGTTATGCCCAACCAAGGTGCGTAGTGATCATGTCAACGGGCTATTTTGCCCAACGAGGGTATATAATGATGGTGTGAACGGGCTATTTTTCCCACCGAAGGTGCCTAGCGACTGTGTTAACGGGATGTTTTACCCACCGAAGGAGCCTAACGGGTTGTTTTGCCCATCGATTGTGCCTAGTAGCTATGCCGACAGGCTGTCTTACCTAACAAAGGTGCCCGCCCCAAGTGCGCAGCGACCATGCCAATAGATTGCTTTGCCAACCGAAGGAGTCTAGCCACCATACCAATGGATTGTTTTTTCCACCAAATGTGCCTAGAGACTATGCCAACAGATTGTTCTGCCCAGTGAAGGTGTGCCAATAGGCTATTTTTCCCGCCTAAGGTGTGCTAACGGGCTATTTTTCCCCCAAAGGTGCCTAGCGACCGTACCAATATGCTCTTTTGCCCACAAAAGGTGTGCCAATGGGTTGTTTTACCTACCAAAGGTGTGCTAACTAGCCATATTTTCCACCAATGTGCCTAGCGACTATGCCAATGGACTGTTTTGCCAACTGAAGGTTCATGGGCACCTTGCCAACGGATTGTTTTTCCCACCTTGCCACTGACTATTTTGCCAACTAAAGGTGTGCCAACGAACTGTTTTACCCACCGAAGGTGCCTAACAGGCTATTTTTTCGACTGAAGATGCCTGGCATCATGCCAACGGGCTGTTTTACCCACCAAAGGTGCCTAACAGCCATACCAACAGGTTGTTTTGCCCAACTAGGGTGCCTAACGACCGTGCCAACGGGTTGTTTTGCACACCAAAGGTGCCCAATGGGCTGTTTATCTCACCAAAGGTGCCTAGCGACCATGCCAACAGGTTGTTTTGCACACCCAAGGTGCCTAATGGGCTGTTTATCTCACCAAAGGTGCCTAGCAACCATGCCAACAGGTTGTTTTGCCCATTGATGGTGCCCAGTGATTATTCCAATAAACAGTTTCGTCTATCAATGATGTGCCAAGGGACTGTTTTCTCATCGAGGGTGCCTAACAACTATGTCAATAGGTTGTTTAGCCCACTGAACTGCCTAATGATTGTGCCAACGGACTGTTGTCCAGTTGAAGGTGCCTGGCTACCGTGCTAACAAATTGTTTTTTCCACTAAATGTGACTGGAGACCATGCCAACCGAAGGTGTACCAATTGGTTGTTTTTCCCACCAAACTTGTCTAGTGACCGTGCTAACCAAAGGTGCCCAGTGACACTGCCAATGGGCTATTTTACCCAGCCAAGGTGTGTAGTGACAGTGTCAATGAGCTGTTTTGCCCATCGAGGGTACTTAGCAACTATGTGAATGAGCTATTTTGCCCACCGAAGGTGCCCAATGGACTATTTTGCCCACCAATTATACGTGGCGACTGTGCCAACGAGCTATTTTACATGCAAGAAATGCCCAACGGGTTGTTTTCCCCACCGACTGTGTCTAGTGACTGCGCCAACAGGTTGTCCTACCTAACAAAGGTGTCTAAAAATCGTGCCAACGGGCTGCTTTGCCCACCCAAGGTGCATAGCGACCATACCAATTGATTGTTTTACCCACTGAAGGTGCCTAGCCACTATGCCAACAGATTGTTTTTTCCACCGAATGTGCACAGAGACCGTGCCAACGGACTATTTTTCCCAATAAAGTTGGGCTAACGGGCTATTTTTCCCGTTGAAGGTGTGCCAACGGACTGTTTTTTGCACCAAAGGTGCCTAGTGACCGTACCAACGTGCTATTTTCCCCACCGAAGGTGCCTAGCGACCGTACCAACGTGCTGTTTTTTGCACTAAAGGTGTGGCAACGGGCCATTTTTTCCACTAAATGTGCCTAGTGATTGTGGCAATGGACTGTTTTACACCGAAGGTATGACAACGAACTACTTCTCGCATCGAGGGTGCCAAGGGACCATGCCAACGGACTATTTTGCCCACCAAAGGTGCCCGAAAGGTTGTTTATCCCACTGAAGGTGCCTAGCGACCATGCCAACTAGATGTTTAGCCCATCGATGGTGCTTGGTGACTAGGCCAACGGGCTATTTTACTAACTTAAGTTACCCAATAGGTTGTTTTTCCCACCGTTGGTGCTTAGCCACCATACCAACAGACTGTTTTGTCCATTGAAGGTGCCCAATGGGTTGTTTATCCCACCAAAGATGCCTAACGACCATGCTAGCTAGTTTTTTAGCCCATCGATGGTGCCTAGTGACTATGCCAAAGGACTATTTCACCCACCAAATGTGTGCTAATGCGCTATTTTTCTCATCAAGGGTACCTAGCAACCGTGCAAACAGGCTATTTTGCCCACCGAACTGCTTAATGACAAAGTCAACGGACTGTTTTCCCACTGAAGGTTCCCAGTCACCGTGTCAACGGATTGTTTTTTCCACCGAATGTGCCTAGAAATCGTGCCAATAGACTATTTTGCCCATCGAAGGTGTGCCAACTTACTGTTTTTCCCACCAAAGTTCTTTAGCGACCGTGCCAGCTGAAGGTGCCTAGCGACCCTACCAACGGACTGTTTTGCCCATCCAAGGTGCATAGCGACCTTGGCAACAGGCTGTTTTGCCCACTAAGGTTACCTAGCATCCATGCGAATGATCTATTTTGCCCACCGAAGGCGCCCAACGGGTTAGTTTGCCCACAAATTATGCCTAATGACTATGCCAACGGGCTATTTTACCCATCGAAGGTGCCCAATGGTTTGTTTTGCCCACCGATTGTGTCTAATGACCATGCCAATAGGCTGTCTTACCTAACAAAGGTGTCTACCAACAGTGGCAACGGATTGTTTTGCCCACCCAAGGTGCATAGCGACCATGCCAGTGGATTGTTTTGCCTAACGAAGATGCCTAGCCATCGCGTTAATGGATTGTTTTTTTCCACTGAATGTGTATAGAGGCCTTGCCAACGGACTGTTTTCCCAACAAAGATGTGCCAACGGATTATTTTTCCCACTAAAGGTGTGCCAACGGGTTGTTTTGTCTACCAAAGGTGTGCCAATGGGCCATTTTTTTCCACCAAATGTGCCTAGAGACTATGCCAGTGGACTATTTTGCCCACCAAAGGTTCATAGCCACCGTGTCAACGGATTGTTTTTCCACAAAATATGTGTAGCGGCCTTACGAATGGACTGCTTTGCCCACTGAAGGTGTGCCAACAGGTTGTTTTACCTATCGAAGGTGTCCAACAGGCTATATTTTCGACTGAAGGTGCCTAAACACTGTGCCAATCGGTTGTTTTGCCCAACAAAGGTGCCAACGGGCTATTTCACCCACCAAAGGTTCCTAGCAACTGTGCCAATGAGTTGTTTTTAACAATAAAGGTGTCTAGCAACCATGCCAATTGGCTGTTTTGCCTACTCAAGGTGCATAGCCACCATGCTAATGGATTGGATTGCCCATCGAAGGAGCCGAGCCACTATGCCAACGGATTGTTTCTTCCACCAAATGTGTTCAGAGATCAAGTCAACAGACTGTTTTGTCTAACAAAGGTGTGCCAACGGGCTATTTTTCCTACCAAAGGTGTGCCCACGTGTTGTTTTCCCACCAAAGGTACCTAATGACCATACCAACGTGTTATTTTGCCTACCAAAGGTGTGCCAATGGGCTGTTTTACCAACTGACAATGTGATCCAACGGGTCGTCTTACCCACTGAAGGTGCCTAACGGGCTATTTTTCTGACCTAAAGTGCCTAGCCACCGTGCCAACGAGTTGTTTTACCCATAAAGGGTGCCTAACAACCATGCCAACGGGTTGTTTGGCCCAACGAAGGTGCCTAGTGACCATGCCAACAGGTTGTTTTGCCCACCAAAGATGGGCAACTTTCTATTTTTTCGGCCAAAGGTGCCTAGCGACCATGCCAACGGGCTATTTTACCAACTAAAGTTACCCAATAGGCTATTTTTCCCATCAAAGGTGCCTTGCCACCATGCCAATTGACTATTTTGCACACCGAAGGTACCTAATGGTCTATTTATCCACTGAAGGTGCCAAGCAACCATGCCAACTGGTTGTTTTGCACATCGATGGTGCCTAGCGACTGTCCTAATAGACTGCTTCGCTCACCGAAGGTATGCAAATGGACTATTTTTCTCATCGAGGGTGCCTAGCAACCATGCCAATAGGCTATTTTACTAACTGAACTGCCTAACAACCGTGCTAACAGACTATTTTCGCAACTGAAGGTGTGCCAATGGGCCATTTTTTCCACCAAATGTGCCTAACAAGCTGTTTTACCCACCAATGGTGCCCAATGGGTTTTTTCCCCCTGATTGTGCCTGGTGGCCATGCCAACGGGCTACCTTACCTAAAAAGGTGTGTAGCGACCATGCCAATGGATTGTTTTACTCGCAAAAGGTGCCTAGCCACCTTGCCAACGATTTGTTTTTTCCACCGATTGGGCCAAGAGACTGTTTTGTCCAGTGAAGGTGTGCCAATGAGCTGTTTTTCCCACCAAAGTTGTGCCAACTGGTTATTTTTCTCACCAAAGGTGCTTGCGCAACCGTATCAATATGCTATTTTGCCTACAGAAGGTATGCTAACAGGTTGATTTGCCCACTGAATTTGCCCTGCCACTGTGCCAATGGACAGTTTTTTCACGGAATGTACCTAGCGACCGCGCCAACGAACTGTTTTGCATAACGAAGGTGTGCCATCCGGCTGTTTTACCTACCAAAGATGTCCAACGAGATGTTTTACCTGGCGAAAGTGCCTAGACACGGGCTATTTTACCTACCAAAGGTGCCTAACGACCATGCCAACGGGTTGTTTTGCACAATGAAGGTGCCTAGAGACCGTGTCAATGGGTTGTTCTACCCACCGAGGGTGGCCAACATTTTGTTTTTCTCGCCAAAGGTGCCTAGTGACCATGTCAACCGTTTTACTAACTGAAGTTATCCAACGGACTATTTTCCCACAGAAGGTACCTAGCGACTGTGCCAACATGTTATTTTACCCAACCAAGGTGCATAGTGACCATGTCAACCGGCTGTTTTGCCCATCGAAGGTACCTAGCAATCGTGTGAACGAGCTATTTTGCCCACCGATTATGCCTAGCGACTGTGCTAATGAGCTGTTTTTCACACCAAAAGTGCCCAACGGGTTGCTTCACCCACCGATTGTGCCTAGTGACCATGCCAATAGGTTGCCTTACCCAACAAAGGTGTCTAACGACCGTGCCAACGGGTTGTTTCCCCACCCAAGGTGCATAGCGACCACGCCAATGGATTATGTTTTCACCTAGCCTCAATGCCAATAGACTGTTTTTTTTACCGAATGTGCATAGAGACTGTGCCAACGGACTATTTTTCCCAACAAAGGTGTGCTAATGGGCTATTTTTCCCACCTAAGCTGTGCCAACGGGTTATTTTTTCCCACCAAAGGTACCTAGCGACTGAACTAACGTGCTATTTTGCCCACTGAAGGTGTGCCAATGGGTTGTTTTGTCCACTAAAGGTGTGCCAATGGGCCATGTTTTCCACCAAATGTGCCTAATGACTATGGCAATGGACTGTTTTACACCGAAGGTGTGCCAATGGACTATTTCTCTTATCAAGGGTGCCTAGTGACCATGCCAAGGAAATGTTTTGCCTATCGAAGGCACCCAATAGGTTGTTTATCCCATCGAAGGTGCCTAGCGACCATGCCAACTAGTTGTTTAGCCCATCGATGATGCATAGCAACTATTCCAACGAGCTATTTTACTAACTGAAGTTACCCAATGGGCTTTTTCCTACCGAAGGTGCCTAGCCACCATGCCAACGAGTTGTTTTGCCTATCGAAGGTGCCTAGCAACCACAGCAACTGGTTGTTTAGCCCATCGATGGTGCCTAGCAACTACGACAATGGACTGTTTCGCACAACGATGATGTACAGGCAGACTGCTATTCTCATTGAGGGTGCCTAGCAACTGTGTCAACAGGCTGTTTGGCTCTCTAAACTGCCTAATGACCCTGCCAACGAACTGTTCCAACATGTTATTTTGCCCAACCAAGGTGCATAGTGACCGTGTCAACTTGCTATTTTGTCAACTGAGGGTATCTAGCAATCGTGCGAATGAGCTATTTTGCCTACTGAAGGTGCACAATGGGCTATTTTGCCCATCGATTATGCCTAGTGACTGTGGTAATGGGTTATTTTCCCACCGAAGGTGCCCAACGGGTTGCTTTGCCCACCGATTGTGTCTAGTGACCTTGCCAATAGGTTGTCTTACCCAACAAAGGTGTTTAACGACCGTTCCAACGGGCTATTTTCCCTACCCAAGGTGCATAGCGACCATGCCAATGGATTGTGTTGTCCACCAAAGGTGCCTAGCTATAGTGCCAATAGACTTTTTTTTTGCCGAATGTGCGTAGAGATTGTGCCAACGTACTATTTCTCCCAGCAAAGGTGTACTAACGGGCTAGTTTTGCCACCCAAGCTGTGCCAACGGGCTGTTTTTCCTGCCAAAGGTACCTAGCGACCGTACCAAAGTGCTATTTTGCCCACCGAAGGTGTGCCAATGGGTTGGTTTGCCCACTAAAGGTGTGCCAACGGCCCATTTTTTCCACCAAATGTGCCTAGTGACTGTGGTAATGCACTGCTTTACACCGAAGGTGTGCCAACGGACTACTTCTCTTATCAAGGGTGCTTAGCGACCATGCCAATGAAATGTTTTGCCTATCAAAGGCACCCAATGGGTTGTTTATCCCACCGAAGGTGCCTAGCGACCTTGCCAACTGGTTGTTTAGCCCATTGATGGTGCCTAGCAACTATGCCAACTAGCTATTTTACTAACTGAAGTTACCCAACGGGCTGTTTGCCGACCAAAGGTGCCTAGCCACCATGCCAACGGGTTGTTTTGCCTACCGAAGGTGCCCAATGGATTGTTTATCCCACCAAAGGTGCCTAGTGACCATGCCAACTGGTTGTTTAGCCCATCAATGGTGCCTAGCGACTGCGACAATGGACTGTTTCGTCCAACGATGATGCACCGGCAGATTGTTATTCTCATTGATGGTGCCTAGCACCCGTGTCAATAGGCTGTTTAGCCTGTTAAACTGTCTAATGACCCTGCCAGTAGACTGTTTTCCCGGATAAGGTACCTAACGACCATGCCAACATGTTATTTTGCCTAACCAAGGTACATAGTGATCGTGTCAACTGGCTGTTTTGCCCATCGAGGGTACCTAGCAATCGTGCGAATGAGCTATTTTGCCTGTCGAAGGTGCCCAATGGGCTATTTTACCCACCGATTATGCCTAGTGACTGTGCTAACGAGCTATTCTTCCCACTGAAGGTGCCCAACGAGTTGCTTTGCCCATCAATTATGTCTAGTGACCATACCAACAGGTTGTCTTACCTAACAAAGGTGTCTAACGACTGTGCCAACAGGCTATTTTACCCACCCAAGGTGCACAGCGACCATGCCAATGCATTGTGTTGTCCACTGAAGGTGCCTAGCCACAGTGCCAATAGACTATTTTTCGGCCGAATGTGCGTAAAGACTGTGCCAATGGACTATTTTTCCCAGCAAAGGTGTATTAATGGGCTATTTTTCCCACCTAAGCTGTGCCAACGGGCTGTTTTTCCTGCCAAAGGTACCTAGCGACCGTACCAAAGTGCTATTTTGCCCACCGAAGG
>JANZXP010113149.1:0-17978 GCA_027576715.1 Erythroxylum flavicans
TTCATGTGCATATATGAATGTATGAATATTTCAAAAACACTGTCAATCATTCTAACCCATTCAAAATGACCAAATTGCCCTTTCCCATAAGTGAGGGGATGTTACATAAAATCTAATAAGGGAAATGAAGAGAAAATAGTTTAAGAGGACTGTAATGTTTAATGTCTAAAACAAGACTTCTATTACTGTCGTAACTTTCCTTATTGTGTGCCTTATTTTATCCCCTTTATTTTACCTTCCTAAATCAGAATTTTTTGTTGGTCCAATGATCAATAAAAAAATGTACATCATATTTACAAAAAAAGGACATTTTTCCATTATTATTTAGGTTGCACTATAGTTTTGTATCCTATCTAACTTACAAAATCTTTACATTGAACAAGTAGGTCAAGTAGGTCCCATTGATAATACCTGCCTTTCTCTATTGTCTACCATTTTCAGTATCACAACTTTTCCTACTCCTGGTCTCCATATACACTTACTTGAAATGTTTGTTTTTATATATATTAGATCATTCAATAGATTAAGAGCCTTGCCTTATTAGGTTATGTTCACCTTAAAGTTTGTTTCCTGAGTTGTGATAAGATAAGTCATGTATCTAGCATGAATTTTAGTTTTTATAATGGTTTACTGATTAGTCGTTTCTCTACCAATATTTGAATTAATTATAAGTG
Organism: Erythroxylum flavicans; assembly: GCA_027576715.1. Taxonomy (NCBI): domain Eukaryota; kingdom Viridiplantae; phylum Streptophyta; class Magnoliopsida; order Malpighiales; family Erythroxylaceae; genus Erythroxylum; species Erythroxylum flavicans. The sequence continues at coordinate 675 of JANZXP010113149.1, forward strand.
CGTACGTAACTATAGCTAGTACGGGCAAGTACAGGTCAATCCCACGAAAACAATGATTACTAGTAATTACCTTTCTTTTATTATCTAGCCTACAAATTGGATTTTTGTTTTAATAAAGAAAATAAAAATTAAACAATTAAGATTAAGTAGGAAACAATAATAAGTAAAGAATAAAGGAAATCACTTAGAAAACTTAATTTCAAAGAGTAGCGTCTAGGTGATGAATCCCCCTAAAAATCATTAATTAATTAACCTTTTATCATGCATTTGTTTTATTGACTATTGGACTGTGGGAATTCCTATCTTATATTAATAACTCTCTCAAAACTAGTAACAACTAATCCCAATGTTTATTAACTAAAATCATTCAGGTTAATGTTTCTAGGATTGCTTTATTGATTTGTGAATTCTACTATTAGGTTTGACCCTAATCTAGTGGATTTAAGTAGATCAATATCTAGGTTTGCAATAAACTCCTTTCAATTATGGTAGACATATTCATACATAGGATTTCTTAATCTCTATGCTATGAAATTAGATTATATACTAACATTCCAAATCTATTAGAAAATACATAAAACATATAATTGAATCACAATAGATCAATCAAAACAATTACATTAAATAAAATAATCAAAAAATATTATTATTCCAATTAGGGTGCATCAAACTTAGACACTAAAATGAGTTTAGTTACATATGATAGAAAATGAAATAAGAGATCAATAGGAAGAAAAACGAATACAAAACAAAGGAATCATAATTCTAAAACTCCCTTTTTCTTTTTATTGAATGTTCTTGTAAGTTTGAGGTTTGATGTTGTAATCTATTAGATCTTTTGATGATTTCTTCACATTCTCTATGTTCCTTGATCAAAATCATCCCTTTTGGATATTCTCCACCTTTAGAATTCACTTCCAAAGTTTACTCTTTTTATTTGCCTTCGCCATTGTCTTTTATAGTAAATTTTAAGGATTCTGGAAGATACACTGTCTAATATATGAGTGTGTACTAGACTGTTTATATTCTGAAATCTCTATAATTTGCAATTTTGCACAGGTTGTGAGACATACATTGGCATAGACATAATTTTATATGTCAAATTTGCTTTAAAACTTCACTTTATGTCATGTTTTCCTTTTAATTCTTCTCCTTTTGCTCTATAAAAAGAATTATAACTTATAAATGCACTTGAATCAAATTGAGTACCAAATATACAACAAAATTACAAAATATCAAGCAAAATATTGAATCTTTCATTATGTACCACTATTAAAGAAATATTGAACCTTTTAAAATTTTGAGTTCCAAAAAAGAAAGTAATGTAAATAACCTTCAAGTTTAAAACATTAAAAAGGCTTTAAAGAAACATAGGATAAAGGTTAATAATTGGGTTATAAACAATGAAAACGGCTAAGGCTTAACTTAGTTACTCTTAAAGGATGTAATAAGTTAAGATAATTATCAAAGGATATAATAAGATAATTATCAAAGAAATAGGCTTAAATAAGTATTGAACCTAAATGCCTTCATCATTTCAATGCTTCGAATTTAAAAAATGTGATCTAAATATGTCCAGTAAAAAGCAAGTTCTAGAATCGTTCAAATATACATGATAACACACATGAAGAAATAAAAAAGTTTAAATTCTTCAAAAAATTTCTCTTCGGCCCAAAAGCTAATGAAAAGGATGAGTTTATAAGTGTAAATAATATGAAATTTCATTCAACTTGATTATTTCAATGATTACTAACAATATGACTTATAATAGCAATTTTATTCTAACTATCATCCTTTTGCATACTAATTCAAATCAGTATTCAATATTGAAATAAATTATTTACGGACAGATTTCAATTAATTAAGAATATTAGTTAATAAAATTTAGTAATCAAGATTATAATAAGCTTAATAAAATCATAATCCCCTTCTCCATACTTAAAATTGTACATTGTCATCAATGTACACAGTATAAGCATTTATGAATAAGTGAGAAGGTTAGGTGGTACTTTCCAAAGTAAGACAATTTTCTAATTTCTAGATTATTCATCCAATATGAAACTATCATTCTTGCAAAATAGAAAGAAAAAATGACAAAAATAATAAAAGAAAAGAAAAACAATAGTGTATATAGCTGATAAAACATAGGGAGCTTTTATAAGTGGCAGATTGATGGGAGAAAATATACTATTGGCTTAGGATTTTTTTTTAAAGGATACAACAGGAAAAGAGCTAGTAAAAATTGTTCCCTCAAAATGAACTTCCAAAAATCCTCTGATAATGTCAGCTGGGATTTCTTATTAAGCACTCTCAAGGCTTTTAGATTACCAAAAAAGTTCATTAATTGGATAAGGTACTGTGTTACCACAATCTCCTATTGTATCCTAATAAATGGGGAGCTAATTAAATTTACAAAAAGAGGGAAAGGAGATCCACTATCCCTCTATTTACTCACCCTAGTAATAGAGGTCTTAATACAGTTGATCAACACTACAACAAGGGATAGCGGCTTCAAATTTCAGTCGAAATGTAAAAACTAAGAAATTATCTCCTTTGCTTTTGCAGACAACCTAATCCTCTTCTCTAGTGCTGACAACAAATCAGTTTCTATCATAAGAAGTCTCTAAAGACTTTTAGCAAAATTTTTAGTTTAGCCATGAATAACGAGAAAAGCAAGCTAATAATCTCCAAAAGGGCTGAATCATTAGCTAGATCTCTAACTGCTTTAACAAGATTAGAGTGGTGAACGCCTCTTATAACATAACTAGGGACTCCTATGACAACTAGTAGACCCTCCTTCAATGATTATAAGTCCTTGATAGAAAGGATCCAAAATAAATTGGCTAGCTAGAAAAGCAAAACACTCTTTATGGCAGGAAGAATTTAGTTGGTTAACTCAGTTATTAACAATCTTTATACTTACTGGATAGCTCACCTATGGTTTTCTAAGTCTCTACCAAAGGAAATTAATAGGAAAATAAGGCAATTCATTTGTTAAGACAATGGGAAACAAAATCACTGGCCAACATCAAGTGGTTAGAGATTTGCAAACCCAAAGAAGAAGATGGTCTAGGGATAATCCTAATTAGATGCATAAATAAGGCTCAAATGTTGCACACGTTTTGGAGGCTACTTCTTAACACTATGTCCTTTAGTTTAAATGGGTATATTCTCATTACATTAAGAACAACAACCTATGGAATTGGAAGATAAAGGCTGACATGTCATAGACCCTAATGCATATCAAAAAATTGGGAGGAATACATATCAAGGACTTTAAAAAGTACTAATGATAACTCTGTGTGGTTCTAGTATGACAGTTAGTCTTAGCTAAGGCCACTATATAAATCAATCGATTGCATTACTCTAAATAATCTTATAGAGGACAACACAATAGTTCAAGAAGCACTCTCCATTTATGAGGAACTTATAGCAAGCTTGCCACTTAGGGGCAAATTACTTAATCTTCACCCTCTATAACAGGATAAAGTAGTTTGGGTAGTTCATTCCTCTAGTTTATTCACTATCAAATCATGTAGAGACAACTTATCTATTAATCCAAAGATCCTTTAATATAAGATGGTTTGGTTTGAGATAAATAATTCTAAAGATTTAATATGTACTTTGCTAATGATTAAAGGCAGACTCAGTACTAAAGAACAGCTATCTAGGTTTATGACCATAGAAAAGGCCTATGAACTTTGTAGGGAGAAAGAAGATAGTGCTGAGCACCTCTATTTCCTATGCAAATTGGAAGGATATTATAGACTACTCATACTACAATGCTAAAAGGAAGACATAAAATGGTCCCTTTTTAAAATTACTCTTGGTAATTTTATTAGGACAATTTGGATAGAGAAGAATAAAAGAATTTTTTAGGGGAAAAATAAACAAGAAAAAATTATGACAGAAACCCTCAGAGAATCTAAAGAATATTGGGAAATTAGGATAGGATATGATCCTAACTGCAACGGAATAATTACAAAAATTTTTCATATTTTGATTTTCCGAAGACCATGATCACTTTAATTCCATAAAATGAATAACAATTAAAGAATAATAAAGCATGAATTATAATTTGTACCTTATTCTAAAGCTTGATCATATTCTTGTTTTACCCTTGAACCATTTCTGAAATTAACTCATCTTAACCACCGTAGCCGCACAAATGTCTTACGTCTAACAGTATCCATATAATAGATTGAGAGAATTATGTAACTTTGACAGAGAGGGTTAAGCAAGAAATGCCAGCTTTATTAGAGTTTAAGCCTATTTACAATAAAACTTGGAGATTTTCATAATTTAATTGAAATTTAATTCTATTTTCAATTAAAATGTAATTAGAATTACAAATATATTTAACTAAATACCAATTATACCCAAATAATATCCAATATCTTATATTGATCCTTATTTATTAGATATCTCATATTTATTTATAAAGTTTCTCTAACTTTACAATCAAGATCACCTTGATTAAAATATATTTTGTCTCTTCTACCCATTTTTTATAGGAAACTCATTAGGTTCCTAAATATGATATAAATTATAATTCTAATTTATAATTAGAATTAGATAAATTAAACTCCTTTTTAACTTATCTTTAATTCTCCAATTAAAAAATTTATAATCATAGATCACGATTGTCATCTAGCGACACATCATGATCACCCAGATATTTAATAATGTCAAAGAGGTTTTGATTAACCATTCCGTGCATGATTTTTTTGCATAATTTAATCCTTTCATCATATAATGTTTCAATTAGATATAGAGCATAGAATTAATGTCTACTATATTTTTAATACAAGCATATTAGTTCTCCGCTATTAGTTATTGATTCAATTAATGACATCTGTAAACTATTTACAAAATATCATTCTACCTTAGCCAAGGATTTCTTGAATCAATACTAACAGAGAACAACAGAACATTCTCTCTAATTAATTTAGGATGATTAATCCTATCTTGATCACTTAACTATCTTTGTATAGTTCATACTACATCTAATGACTAGCGAATGAGCTATCCATGATTAGAACAGGTTATAAGCAGTATCAAAACATAACAATCTCTATACAAGATAACTTTGGAGATTAAAGGATCACTTATACAATTATCACAATGAGAATTTCTATAGACATATAAGTAATGATCTAAATGAATTTCTCATGTCGAGTCAGTCCAATGAATTTTTTCTCTAGCAAGTACCTACACATTTGTTTAAGTACCTCTATACTTTAGTCTATGAGATCTACTACTTCCTTCATAAGGAAAATCATAAACTGTGCTAGTCTTTTATGTTTTGTTAATGTTTAGTCTTAATAAAATAATCACTAGGAACAATTTAGGGATAATATATAAATGCAATATAAATCTCATAATTAAAATCTCATTATAATTTCATTTCTAATGTATAATTATCTAATGGATTTTATTATATATATATCTAAAAATGTATAAAATAAAGAATTCCTTTAAATTATTTTGTCACTAAACTACAACCAATCGATTGGCTATAGTGCATAAACTAACAAAGAAACCATCCTAGCCAGGAATTTGGAAAATTCCCTCTCCATTAACCTAACTAAAGATGGAATTTCCCACTAGAAATGGAAATTACAATATGAAGGAATTAACAGTGTAAAGACCATCATAAGCACACATCACAATAGAAAGTAAGAGGAAGCAAATCACTTACCTGGGAAAATCAAGAATTGAATGTAAAAACCTCGGTGACAAGAACTGAATGGAACAGTTTCAAAGACGAAAAATCTCAGTACCAATGTAACACACCACTACCATAGAGCATATACCTGAACATCCAAAGGACATTCAAGTACATACCCTATGAAAATGGCATCTTAGAGCAATTACATAAAGTTATTATAGCATTATATAGAACATAAGTATTTCCAAAGATCAAACCTCCTCATTTCATTCAATGTGCACTTAATGAAACTTACCTACATTGTCATTACATTTCATAATCCATATTCATACATAACATATCATTTGGGAGTTTAAAGTTCTATACAAAAAGTTTAACATGAAAAGAGAAGCTAAACACAAGTATTCTATCTAGACTCTGCAGGTATCAGCTGATCAGACGTTTGAGCCATTCTTGTTTCCAAAATTTACAATACTAGACTTCTATTATATCACCTTAGAAGCTAGGTCTCCCTTGTATATAATAATCAACGTTGCAATTTTGATGAGTTTGTTAACTCAGTGAGTGAACCATCATCGATGTGCTCACTCAAGTCAGAATACATATATCACAAGTATGAACCAAATTCACAAGTGTATTTCCCAATTCAGTAGATGTATCATATCATTCAATATTGAATACCAAATCACAATATACATCATCAATTACAAACATTTCATATCATTATATCAACACAATTCAATAATTCTTCACAATCATTCACATGATATATATATATATATATATATATCTGTGTGTGTGTGTGTGTGTGTGTGTGTGTGAATGAAAATGAACATATGACTATACTTTAATTTTCACTTGTTGTGACCGAGTGCCTATTTACTATCCCATACCTGTTGTAGATACCGGGCTCATTTTATATTTTGTCTCACACCCATTATAGATACCGAGCTCATTAATAACTGAGCCTGTAGCTCCTTGTGTACATTTCTGAGCTTTAAGCTCTTTTTCACACTAGTCACTCCGGTCACAACCAATTTATCCGATCGTGCATAACAATGTGATGGAATGCATCAATTCACATAATATGTTATCAATAACTTTCATTGATTGTGCACAGTCATTTATCATATTCATTGGATCTGAGTCTGGCATTCAACATTCAATTGAGTACACATTTTCCATATTCACATACAATTAGAAAGCACTTCCAATATAATCCCAAATATCAAACTCCTCAGACCATCAATGCCCAAAATTATCACAATCATATCAATAACAGTTCAATATCTAAAGGTTAATAAAAAACAATTCAGTCATAGTAAGAAAACATCTAGGTTAACTCACAATACGCTTCAGATAAGCTATTGCCTTGATGACCCGGCAATGTCTAGATGCTGACAATCAATTTGTGCTTCTTTAGTCATGCAATACACATATATTTTACACATTACAAAATTGATCAATCATATAAATATTTAATCATGCATATGTATATGTGTCATGTTAAACATATGCTTAATTAACTTTCCGGGTATGTATCCTTATTCATAAATCTTAACCATTCATGCATCATAGCTTGGATATAACTAGTCTGCAATTTGGTTTATACCTTAAGTAAACTTGATTATTCTAAATTCATCAACCATGCATTCACCAACTCTTTTCTAGCATTATATATATTCACACAATTTCCCAATTCTCATTTATTCATTCCTAATACATTACTTATATCCTTTGGATCACATTTGTATTTATAAGAACACCTTTATGCCTTTAATAACTCATAATTTCCAGATTTAGATACATTGATATCAAAACAATTCATTCCTTAAGTTATAACATCAATTAACAACCTAAACTTATCAAACCCTTAACTAATTAATCAAACAATTATCTAAGTTCATTTCAAGCCTCAATCATGTCCAAATGCACCAAAGTAAAGTGACTTATCCTTAGTTAATTCAAAATCACACAAAAAAAATTTTCATTTCAAAGCATTGCCCGACGATCGTAGGAAGGAGCTAATGCAGCTTCCACAATCATGGGATGAGTGAACTGAAGGTTCACCATCCAATTCCTTCAATTTTTCTAAATTCTAACACCTTTATACAAAATTCAAAACATCTTCACAATAGTCCATAAATTTATACCTCAATTATACCTTAATTATACTCCAATTCCTCATTAATTTCATCTTCAATTCCAACTCAAAATTATTCAATTGGTAGCTCATAAACTATTATCTTTCATGCATCAAAATAAAACAGAAACTATCATTCATTATCATACATGTAATCCTAATTCTTTCCCATTTCAAGAACACTACCCTAACAAGGCACTACCCTAGCACCTTTCTTTAGCATAAATTCACCTTTATTATACTTTAAATCCCAATCTAATTCATCCATCTAACAACTTATAACCCACAGTTTTTATACACCAAGAACAAAGCATAAAAGTATCCAAGTTTATCCATCATATTCCAGCATACTCCATCATTAATGTCATATACAATCCATCCCAGTTCAATCATTATAACCTTTCTATTAAAGCATGCCATAAAGAACAACACTTTACTTACTTATTTAGCTTCTAATTCCAACTCAATTCATCAAGTCTACCTAGCCCTTCATGCATACAAAATCATCCCAAATTCAAGGTAGAAATTGGATGGATTTTTAACAACAAAATGAAGACAACAAAACATTAGAGTGATAAAGTGTAGAATTTTGGGCACAACTCAAGCTGTGAGGGTTATATGTGTGTGTCGACAATGAGAGAAGGAAGAAGAAGATAGCATGTAGCAAAAACAAAAGAGAAAATGGCCATCCATGTGTGTGGGAGTCGTGGGGTATAAGTGTATGGTGAGTGTTAAGACACTTGTTTTGACACTTGTCAAGTAAGGGACTATATTATATGTCCTCTTCTTAAACTAACAAATGTCACTTAAATACCTAGTCCACTTATCACTTAGTTCCCTAAGCCATTTGTCACCCAATTATCTAAGTCATTTGGCACTCAATCTTACTACCACGTATCACTTATTTCTACTGCCATGTGTCAACTTGTCTTGCCACTTAACATTTTTCCTAGTCTAAATGTACATATTAATTCATCAACCTTCCAATTGTAATAATTAATTCCAAATTACTAATTGTAATCCATCAAACCAAAATTCAAGACATAAACAATACACAATCATATCATAACTATTTTAAACCTTTCATAACTCGGAATATGTCAATTGAGTGCACATATAATCTTTGCAATGTTTTTCTAAATCAGGATTCATATTTGTATGTGAATATTATGCATGTGAATGAAATACGCCTTATAAATTCTCAAATAATAAAACTCATGTGACTCAATAGCCTAAGACTCTAACCCTCAATAATTTTTTAGAAACTGGCTATTACAATTCTCCCTTTAAGAAATTTCGTCCTCAAAATTCTTACCTGATTGATCAAATAGGTGGGAGTATTGTTTCCTTATGTTCTCCTCAGTTTCCCATATAGCATCTACTCTCGAATGATTCCTCCAAAGGACTTTAGCTAAAGGAATTACTCTATTTCCCAATTGTTTAGTCTAATAACCAACTATCTTAACCGATTCCTCAATATAACTTAAGTTGGTTGCAGCTTTAACCTCCAAAGCCGATAGCACATATGTTAGATCTGACCGATATCTCCTGATCATCCTAACATGAAATACATTGTGAATCTGAGACATTTCTGACGATAATTCTAATTGTAAGCCAATGGTCCTATTCTCTTGGTAATCTCATAAGGGCCAATGTATCTAGGGCTTAACTTTCTCTTTTTACCAAACCTCATCACTCCTCACCAAAGTGACACTCTCAAGAACACCTTATCTCCCACTTGATACTCCATCTCCCTATGGTGTTGATCCATATAACTCTTCTGCTTGTTTTGAGCTACCTTGATCCTCCTACGGATCAATTTTACTTTATCAACAGTATCTTGAATCAACTATGGGCCTTCAACAATCCTTAGACCCTCTTTATCTCAATACAAAGATGAACGACACTTTCTACTATATAATACCTCATATAGATGTTAGAGTAGTGCTCTAAAGGCAATCACGTGGAGCACTTTTGTACAAAATTTATTTTGATTAATAAAGCAAAAGGCATTTTTCATTAATTTGATATTCGTTAATATATGAATTGATATTGATCTTAAATCGAATTGATAAAGTCCATGATACAAAACATAGCATGAAGGAAATCATGATGAGATCATGACAATGAGATTCCTATCATGTGCAATTATGTTAGTATCTAAATAATCCCTAGTCATAGGATTAATAAGATAGGACATTATTAATCCAGACAGACTAGCAAATATTATACTCTTTGATTTGATTAAGCAATGGATCTCATAAACTGTAAACATGAGATGTTTAAAGTTAATATATGGATGCTTACTAAAGGTATAAGTACATTAGATGACCCATTATGAGATTATTATATGGATGGTCTATTGAATGTTCATGATTAATCTCATTATAGTAATGGTGCAAATATCCTTGGATTTAAGATACTCAAGGATATCTTAGATACTAATCCTGTGCTTTGACATCATTTATTGTTACCTTAAGACAAGGTCACTCTTAGGGTGGTGATTAGGTATAGCTATTGGTATTTGAAGGTAATTGGGTAGCTAATAAAAGATTCACCACTCCTAATAGAAGGAGATAATACCCACGGCCTCTTATCAGGGTCATTACTTGGGAGTCTCTGGCCAAAGCAGTTATATGTCATAAAGAGAGTCTTCAATGACACATAAGAGTAATGAGAACCCAAGATAAGAACTAACATCATTTGGACTAAATGTGACGTAGTCAGTCTAATGGGAGCTCACACATAACCCATACTCCAAACCAAGTGGGGTATAGTATGGTGAAAGGAAGAATTGCACGGTAATTGTCCACGGAAAGGTTTATAAGTTAGATAATTAACTATCGAAGAGTTTGTATGTTAATCCACCTATATTCCGACAAATTGGCATCATAAAACCCTTCATGATTTGATTGAATTAAGAGTTAATTCAAGTGCTTAAAATAATTGGGAACCTAAGGGTCACACGCATAAAAGATCGGATGAAAAACAAGTGTGTGTGACCTATTTTAAGCAGGCCACAATCGTGCCCAGGCGAGACATGCCACGATCATGGCCACAAGGCCACAATCGTGATAGAGGCCACAAAATGATATATAAGTGAGATCTTCACTTATGTACACGAGCTTCTTTCACTTCTTACATGCTTAAGTGATAAAGAAAGGGTTCTAGAAGAGTTCTAGAGGGAGTGAGAAGAGTTCTTGAGTTATCTTCATGCAATTTATGCAATTGTTATATAAATCAATGTATATGCAAGATTAAATTGAACTATCACCCATTTGAACATCTACTTGAATTCATCAAGTTTGGTGTTTTAAAACCCTTACACATTGTTTCATCTTCCTTCTTTACATGTTCTTGGGTGATCAAGGAAGGGTTTGGTGTTTACAATAACCCAAACAAGGAGAAGAAACAAGAAAGGAGGAGAAATAAAGGTATAAATGTTTTTATATTTTGTGTTCTTTACATATCCTTGCATGCATGTATGATCTTGTGATTTTAAGGTTATCATGGTGTCGGAATCTTAATTCTAACACTTTTGTTGCATCCATGGCTAGCCCAACAGTGGTATCATAGCAAGTTTATGTATGTATTTGATGATGTATTGAACATGTGCAAAGTGTTTGCTGCGTTGTGACTAACTTGCATGTTGATTTGAAATAATTCGTGTAAAATATAGAAAAAAAATTTTCTATTTTTCTTTTGCATAAATGTTTATAAGATGTTATATTATGTTTTGTAAAAGGAAATTGCAATTGAATGTCATTTGCTATTTTATTTTGAATTAATATCCATAATGTTCATATGTTGATTTCTGGGAATTTTTGGTAAAATTGAATGCATTTGCTGATTTGACAATTTCGTAATAATTCTAGAAAATTTTTTCTATTTTTCTTTCACAAAACTGTTTATAAGCTGTTATATTATGTTTCTGTAAAAAGAACATGCAATTGAATGTCATTTTCTATTTTATTACGAATTTAGATTCAGCATGATGCATGTATAAAGTTCTAGAAATTCTGGAAATGTGATGAACATGCATGCATGTAAATTTTATATTAATTTTTATAAGATTGTTTTTATAAATTTTATGTATGCATATGCAAGATGAGATGTTGTCACATGTATGAGATGCATGACACTTGTTGTTAAAGTGGTTATCTTATGCATGCATGATGTCATGTTTAACTAGTGTTAAAAGTAATGTGACAAGTGTCATACATATGTGATGTGTTGGCTTATCCCTATTTATTAATAAATAATTCCTAATAATTAGGTTCTGGAATTTTTATTAAACACATTTAGAATGTATATAAGAATTTGGAATTTTTCCAAAATTAATCGAATTTGATTCAATTAATAAATAAAGTCAAAGTCAAATTGGTTTACTTTTTGAAAGTTGATGGAGTTGAGTTACTAAATTAATTATAATGTATGTATTTCGATTATGAGACCTAAATAAGGTTCTTATGTGATAAGAAATGTATTATTTTGATGATAATAACATGCTTAATGCATATGCTTAAAGTTAGGGTTCTGGAAATTTTCCAAACATCGAATCGGTCTTAGGTTAGCTTATTTATCTTGACGATTTTGGCTATCAAGATCATTTTGGCATGTGCTAAAATTGTTTAGATAAATTTAAAATGACCTAGGGATAGTATAGATTACTAATTGATGTACGACCATTTTGGAGACCCTAAGAATTAATTTAGAATTAATCCAAGTAGAGCATAACACTTCTAATGAGACTAGAAATAGGGCATATATACTAGGATTAAAGAGTTTAATCTGGACATCAAAATAATTAAATTTTAGGGTTCATAATTGAATCACATTCATAATTCAGATTAGCCAAGACTAACATTAGTAGCCGAGTAGGTTCAAGATTAGATGCATAGCCAAGTCACATCCTAAATTAAACGTCCTTTGTGTAATACATGCATTAGATGCATTTTAAGGATAGTTGTGGAGACAGGCTCAATTCAATTGAGTTATCCATAATCAAAATGTATATGTGATATATATAATCAAGATCATCCAAGCATTGATGAGATCAAAGGACAAATCCCTCAAACAAAATATTAGGACTTACGCCTTCCATTAATATAGGAAAAACTAGAGTTCATTTAGAATTGGATTGTTGGGTAAACCTAAGCCCGTTTTACACAAATATGTTCAAACCATGGAAATTATATTTTCGGATTAATGGATTAGTCCTAACTGGAAGCGTTGATTTGTTGGGCAAATCTCAACTCAGCGTGGAGAGAGGTGAAGTTGGGTTATATACATGGGATGTATACAAATCAAGAGTTGGTAACCCAATAAGTGTGCTAAATCAATAGCTGATGGCACAAGTCGATAGTTGTATAATTGAATGCAATTGGTATGAATGATACCTACCGATTGACCTAAGGTGGCTTATTGGGCAAACCTAAGGTCATTCTTGGTAGCTTTGGATATCGACCCATTAAGAAAACTATAAGTTTTCTCAAATTCGTAGTGAGGGCTATGGATTTGAATTAGAATAATAGGACCTATAATGTATGTTATTAGAGTCCTTATAGATATGCATTAAGTGTACATTATAACACTTTCTCTTGTTTTTCTAGGTTTTTTGAATCGTACGATGTCTTCTAGTGTCAACCTACGCCCCCTATTAGATTCCAACAAACTCACAGGACCTAACTTCTTGGACTGGCTACGGAATTTGATAATTGTTCTTAAATTAAAAAACTAGGATATGTCCTAGATGAACCACTTTCCAATCCCCCTGCTGTTGATGCATCTGATGAAGATCAGAAAGCTTATAAGAAGCTACTGGATGATAGTGAGTTGGCTAGCTATATAATGTTAGCCTCTATGTCACCAGAACTGCAAAAGCAGCATAAGGCTATGGATGCTCCTACTATAGTTTACCATATGAGGGAACTATTTGATGAGCAAGCTCGATCTGAAAGGTTCGAGACCTAGAGGTTGCTTTTTCGTCCTAAGATGGCTGAGGATCATCTCCAGTATAGTATATGCTAAAGATGAATAGATACAATGAGAGATTAGCTAGTTTGGGCTTCATAATGGATTGTGAATTAAGTATAAACTTAATTATGACTGGTTTGACCGATAGTTATTCACAATTTGTGTTTAACTATCAGATGAACCAAATATTCACAACGATACTTGAGCTGATTAATCTGCTCAAAACAACTGAGTAGATGTTGTGTTTGCGTCTGTATCTATGTCTATGTTTGACTCTGCGTCTGTGTTGACTTCGCATCTGCGTCTATGTTTTAACTTTTCATCTGCGTTCTGTACTTTGACTTAGCATTTGCGTCTGCGTCTGTATTTCGACTTCGCGTCTGTGTGGTCTTTGTGTCTATATTGATTTTCTGCATCTGTACTGACTTAGCGTCTATGTTTGCGTCTGCGTCTACATTTTGATTTTGCGGCTGTGTATCCTTCTGCATCTATGATCTGTACTTTGTCTGCACACTTAACATATTTGTCAAAAACATTCATTTGTTTCTAACATTATTATTATTTGTTTGTCATCAAAATTAATCATCGTAAAGTCTTTTTAACTTAACAATCTCCCCCTTTTTAATGATAACAAATAATCGTAATCAAAGTGAATGAATTTTTATTCAATTGATGAATAAGAAAACAACAAATGAATAAGACGAAAATAAGCAAAAAATAAGAAGACAATAACCAAAGATACATATATACATGCTATCTTCTACTTTTCTTCTTTCTTCTTTTCTTCTTCTTCAATCTTGTCTCTCCTTTTTTTCTTCTTCTCTTTAATCTTGTCTCCCCTTTTTTCTTCTTCTCTTTAATCTTGTCTCTCCCTTTTTTCTTCTTCTCTCCCCCTATTTTCCTTATTTTCTCCCCCTATTTGTTATTAATCCAAAAGGTTACCTCAGATGCTTCATTATCTTAAAAAACATGTGCTGCATATCTGTTCTGATCAACTTGAGGTCTGCTTCTACTGTAACTCGTAAATAAGCTAAGTTCTCATGTAGTTCACCAACTAAGCCTTGTAGATCATTAACTGAGTTTTGTAGATCATCAACCTTAGTATTAATTTCTTCAATCTGCTTTACTAAGGCTTCCTGACTCCACTGCTCAGAATGTCTTACTTTTTCCATTCCAATAAGTTTGACTTGTGGAGTTGGACTCGTTGGATAGAAGTATGTAGCAACAGATGTTTTTGAGGGTAAGAAATTAAGTTCTATTATTTTCAAAACAGGAGGTTTGAAGAATTGCTTTCCTTCAAGGAGATCAAGGTCATCAGGTCTAGGTAGCTTTGGAATAGTTTTTCCAAGAAGAGGAAGGACATCTTTAAATGAAGAAATAGAACTCAATGGTCTAAGGTGTATGATCAGTGTGCATAAAATTCTCTGCGTTGATAGAAATACCTTCTACTTCGATAGTTCTGTATTATCCTTTGGTCACTCTTTCAACTACTTGAGAGGTTGCATCTGTGGTGAAACGTCCACAGTTACTTCCTGATGCTTTGGAAATGTGATGTGAAACATAGATTCCACTTGATTATACTGCATTACATGCCTCATCTATATTTCTCACTGCTTTATGTATCTGTTCTTCGGTCAAGTCACCTGTTGTTCTTTCAGGGTACATCTTCTGTTTCCCTTTTTCCACATTGCGCACAATGTTTGAAGCTCTAGGTTGTATGTCAGGTACAATCTTGATCAATGTTCTACTTGTAGCTGGGTAGATAGTGTACCGATCCTTAGTCATCTTCAGTGGATATAGTTCTGACTTCTCATCTCTCAGAATTCTATATAATCTCCTTTCTTCCTAAGTTAGAAGATGCATAGACCGATTATTGATCAAAATAGACTCAACTTGTACCTTGACCAACCTTTTCACAGATTCTCTGATTATAATTGAGCTTCTGCTTCTAACAGGTACCTCTTCTTCAATTACCTTCATTCTCAAGTCCTCTTTTCTGATAGGATTATGAGATGCCACTCTGTTTTCAACTGATTTTTCTTTTCGTTGACTATCAGTTGAAGTAGTTTCTTTCTGACTGGTCTTTAACTTCTTACTTTCTTTAACCAATATAGAAGGTGGTTGTGGTTGGGTTCTTTTCCTTTCAAACTCTAACTTCTTCTTAATTTCAGTCTCTTTGGTTGGCTTCGTCCACTCTTGTTGTAAAATTGAGACTAGAGATCTTGTATTTTGCGGTGTCTTTTCTATCTGCTGAGATTTTTCACCAAGAGTCATTCCTTTCCCTCTCTTCTGTTCTCCTTGTCGGAGAGTTAATATCCTTGGTGATCTTTTTGATTTTTTGACTTTCTCAAAATCATGTGCCTCTGCCTTTCTTTTCAATGACACTTGTTTTTCAGATAAATTCACCTGGCCTTCTTCTCTTTGCCTCATCGTCTTAGCTTCAGCTGCTACTTCTGACGATTTCTGTTTTTCTTCTATAGCCATTCTTCCAGAAGATTGAGGTTTCTTTTTCTCTTTGGGGGTAACATTCCCACTCATACTACGTCTGACTGTATGCTTCCCCTCAATCCTTGCTCTCGGCGTAGAAGTTGTACTCAACCCCATTCTTCCATTAGTTGCCATATTGATAACGCTTTTCATGTTTATCTTCATCCTATTTCCTCTGTCAAGAAGAATTCCAGAATCTCCAAAGATTCTTGTTAGCAACATGCCATATGGAAAGGCATTAGAGTCCTTCTTCGTCTTCATCATATATCACAGAATCAGGTGTGGAAGATTTATAGCCTTATGATTGAATAGATAGAACAGGCATTGCTCATCTATTGTTGTCACAACATTTCTCGATCCTGTTCCTGGTATAATGTAATGAAAAAGTATATTATGTAGAACCCTTGCCTTCGAGACTAGGTTCGACGACTTCTTGTCCTTTGGGTCATTACACCCATAGAGTTGTCGATTCACATGTGCCTTCTCTAGACGATTTTTAATCATCTATCTAGGGTTATAAGACACCTCTTCTCCAACACATGGACATCCACTAATCTTCTCGGTTAGCTCCAGTGTCATAATAACCGACAGTCTATCCACCATTGATACTACTGTATCATCTACCGCTTTTGCATTCTTCCAAAACTCATAAACTTCATTCAAATAAACTGCTTCACAAATCTGAAAGAAGATTTTCCATCCGACTGAATTAACTTCTGGTTCAATGTCCATTTGATTCATCTTCAAGGATTCGAAATCAACATGCTTTCCATAAATCATTGCTTGCTCCATTGTGATCTTTAGACAGTAGGAACTTCTCAAAGTAATGAGATTAGTGTCTAAAGATGAGAGAGTAACCGAAAGGTCTCGAAATGAACAGTTGTTTTTTGAGAGTTCTGCAAAAATCGATTTCAGAGGATTTCAAGAGTTTTCTAGAGTAGGTGATGTTCTGAACCGTCTGAGAGGATTTCCTTTATATTTCCCTCCAAAAATAATTACCGTCTGTAACTTGTAGTTACTGGCTTTT
>JANZXP010113286.1:0-17959 GCA_027576715.1 Erythroxylum flavicans
AATAGTATCTATTGGATGGATATTAGTAGATCTCATTTACTAAGTTACATATATAGATGATGCATATGGAGATATGATAATTGAACTGACCAAACTGAGAATTCCCAATGGTTAATATTACCTATGAACTATCAAGTAGGATATTCTCATAAGGATTGAAATGTATATTTTTCCTTTGACTTGAGATCATCATAGTCATTTATTATGTTTTGATGTCAGACACCTACTGTGTAAAAATGCTAGTTGAATGGTCATTGGATATAATTAAGTACTTATCTGATTAGTGGCAAGTCAAGAAGAGATCCATGGACTCTAGGTAATGAGTTTGAGCTATATGTTGCCATTGGTCTTAATGGTTATATGAAGATCTTAGCCATGGCGATTGAATGAGTGAGGAAAGGAGTTTCTTAAGTCATTCGCCAATCATTAATGATCGAAATATAACAGAGTTGTAATGATGGAAGGTAATAATACATTATCCTTAACCAGGTTCCATTTTTGTAAGATTATTACTTCACACTATCCGGTTATTGAGGAGTGTTGTTAAACGCCAACCTTCATTTAGTAATTAGTTGAATTAATTACTACTGACTTAGTGATAAACTTATGTGGTCACACATTTATGAGTGTAATATTTCCTGTTTATGATTATTTAATTTATTATGAGATAATTTATTAAATATTCTATATGGCATATTATTATTATTTTGTTAGCACAGAAAATATAATTAATATTGGAAACTCTATTGTGCAAAATAAATGAATACAATTAAATAGTTTTTTATTTCCTTTTATAAATAATAATAATAATTTAAAAAGGAGTTAATCAAAAGGGTAAAAAGGTGTTGGATGGTAAAACATCACCTTGCCTTGGTTTGTTTTCGGTTTTTGTCTCTTGGAATGTATGTTTAAAAACAACAAAGGAAGAAAAGAGGTTTTTAAACTTCTTTTGTGTTCTCTACGTTTAAGAAAAAACAAGAGAGAAAGAGATAAAATTGTTTTGTTCCATTCATGAAGAAAGAGTTCTTCAAAATCCTCCATAGTCATATCAAGTGTTAAAAGCGGGATGTATTTCTTGGTGGAGTGTATAGAGACTTCGTATTTTTGAAGTTCATTACCAATTAATCCTCACAAATTCCAGGTATTTGTTTTTACCTATTCTTTCTATTAGATTGAATATTAAACGCAATAAATGAATTTAGGATTGCAATTTTATTTCCACTACACATGCAATCCTTCAATTGTTAGGTTTATTAAGCAAATCCATGGTCGCTTTAACCTAAATAAATTTAGTCTTATAACAGTGGGTTCTACTTAACTAAATTTTTGTGATTTGGATAAGCAAACTCGTGATCACATGAATTTAGTGGCAAGGTTAGGAATTTCATAGAAGATACGTTTTGAAAAGAGTTCTCACCTAACGGATCTAGAAGTCACATATGATGTGATTGATAAAGAATTTATATACCCATTTTAAGTTTAATTGGTTTGTTTAGCAAATTCATGATCAACTATATTTAAATAAGATTCTGGCCCATTAGAAAGATTAGAGTAATCTTTTCAAATAGTAGTGAGAGCTATTATTTTGAATAAAATAGTGAAAGTAACCAAATACAAGATTAAATTCCTAATCTCATTTGGATGTTATGACGTATAGTCAATGATTTAATTTTCTTACATTTATATTCTGTTTTGAGTGGAATTTACCTTATTTAGAGTAGTTGATACTAAGTTAGTAAACCAAACTTCTTAGACATAGGATATGATTAATAAGAGTTCTCTAAGTTAGATAAAAATTGTATGCCCATTATGTATTTTGCTATGATCCTTGTTGAGGATTCGGTGACAAAGTTTTAGAGATACGTCAAAATAATATAGATGACAAAATTTATTGACATTTTGTGTTGATAATGTCCTACAAACTTTGATGACAACATGTTAGACCATGATAGCAAGATGAAAGATGTTGCATAAAGTAGGCCTGAAAGGTATAGTACTTTGTTGGAATTGTTCCACTTAAGTTAGCCTACTAAAAGCATAAACGTGGACATTAATTAAATGCATTTGCTATAGTATGACAATAGTTATCATAAGAAGAAAAAAGATTGCATGATTGTTCTTGCCTATTCGAGATATGATAGAGATTATAAGTATTTCTAATTCTTTCTTGTAAGTATTTAATAGTGAATTTAGATTCATCATTATTCTAATGTTCAAAGCATGATAAAAATAGATTGTTAAGTAAAAGTAAAAGTGGTTGATCTAATTTTATACAAATAGTTTGTATGTGTTGAATCAAAGGAGACTTATGCTTATTACAAATGGCAAGAATATAAAGTTGGATAACTAGGGCTAACCTTTTATGCCATATTAGTTAAATCAACATGATGAGAATCTTAAAGTTACATACAAGGATATATGTATCCTTTTGATTATTGTTGAGCAAGTTTTAATTTTATAAAACCTCAATATTTTGCAAATGCATGGGTGTTAAGCCTAGTATATGAGATGTCAATACCACGAGGAATTAGTGAACTAATTAAATCCTAACTTTTCTAAGGCCTAAAAATGTAATTAAAATGAAAATAAAAATGAGCAGAAAATTAAGCAATTGAATACGAATAGTTTTGAAAATTAAAATTCTAAATTAATGCAAGGAAATCAAAATTGAGCACAACCAATTAACAATTGAAAATTCACATAAGGAAGATTAACCAATTATGAGAGAAGGGAGATTTATCCTATCATCTAATGCTAACTTGATTATTTTTAAGTTAACTCGGTATCGATCCTAGAATTTGGAAGGGTGGATTTTTCTCTCTCGAGTTCAATCTTTAACCCTAAATAACACTACTTAAATTGAATTAAGGAATTACAATATCTCAATTAGCAAACAACCTACACATCTAATTAGATCTTAAGCACTTTAATAGACAATAGAGTCCTCACACAAAATCTCTCTTCTTATAAATTACCGATCAGATTGTTCGTATGATCTATTAGATTGTTTAACTCTCATTACCCATCCTAATCATTTTGCTATTAGTTCACTCTCTGAATTTGTCAAAGAAGCATTCAAATATGACAAACAATCACAATAACTAACACATTAACATCAAAAGAAATCAAATTAACATTGATTCAAGAACAAATCCCCAAGAGAGTGTAGAACATCTTTAAACCTAAATTCATCATCATCATATCCATCTTATACATCAAATGAAAGAAATGATAAGATGAAATGAAGAAGTTTACAAGGAGTGGACAGGCAGTGGCAGCAAGGGCAGCTACTCCTTCTTCCTCTCTCCTCTTCTCTCTCCCCCTTGGTTCTTTAAAATCTAACAAATGGAGGCTCCCTTTTAGGTTTTCTTTATTTTATATTTTCGCATTTAAGGTAAAAACTAGGTTTTACCCTAGCCCAAATGTCTGAAATAACCCTCGAAAAGTTGAGTTCACAATTAATGCCTGTGTCTATTATCATGCTTGTCACAATCATGGTCAACGAGTCACGATCATGACACTTAAAGTTGGACTTTTATCACGATAGTGGCCAATAAGTCATGATCATGGCATGGCCCTACTTTGCTTCTGTCATGATCGTGACCTTGACTGGGTTGCTTCTGTCACGATCGTGACTGGTATGTCACGATTGTGGCCTTAGGTCCTCTCCTCCTCCGAGCTTTTCCAAATCTTCTCCGATCTTCTTTACCTGATCTCAAACACTAACAAACTAATCCAAACACCTCAAGCACACAAAATTAAAGCCTGATAACATGCTCTAAACCACATAACACTCGAAAACAAAAACATATAATCATACTAACACAATTCTGAAACATGCACAAATAATCTAATTAAAAACTAAAAAGATACTAAATTACCCTTTAAAATATAATGCAACTTATAACTATCAACATCCCCATACTTGAACTTTTGCTTATGCTCAAGCAAAAGCAAAACAAACAAAACCCATCACACCAAACAATAACACATATAGGCATGTATATGCAATATTGGTACAATGACATTGAACTTCACAAAACTAATTTAACTTTAAACACAATCCTTCAAATTGTTCTAACTTATTAACTTATGAAATTTGTAGCTAAACACTTTGGACTAAATATGCATACTAAACAAGAAATTGATGCATATTCATTCACCCCTATCACTTACGCACACACATTTAGTCAATCAAAATTATAACTATCCTTAAGTAGCTTTTCATGAAAATTGAAACTATTCACAAAGATTGGTAGGTTTTATTTATCAAGGCATTTTTTTTGTTAATTTTCATTGATATTGACCTAGTCTTTTGACACGAGGGCAAACATTTATAATGAATGTCCCTCTTTTACTCAACTAGGTAATATTTTATTAATTTACTTGGTTGGAATGTCATTCAAGCCTTTTAAAGTGAAGACAAACATTTGTGATGAATGTCCCCCAGTTACTTAACTATATCATATTCTCAGCTAGCCACTAGCTTTATTTATAAGCAGAAGGCCAGCATAATAGTTATTTATTTAAGAAATGCACACCTTTTTTTCACATTTATTGCCTACCTCATTTCTTTAGCTAATCATTCTTATGAAAGGATACCAAAGATGCTACTTATTTAATTGACTTAAAATTATAATTGTATTTGGAAAATTCCTAGGGTGAATGAACTAACTCCATATCCTAATTAACATGCATATTTAACCAAATTGACCTAGGACACTAATTTCACAAGCTAATAAATCTTTACAACCTAAAAGACTATGTTCAAAGCTAAACTAATTCCACTAAGTTCTAGCCATTGACACATTCACATGAGTCACATCATGAAAACCTAAACAAGACTAACATACAATATGCAAAATTCACACTCAAAATAAAAACATATAATGTACACAACTTTCCCCACACTTGGACAACATATTGTCCTTAATGTGAGAAGAACAAATAACACAGAAGGTGAGAAAAAATGGCAAGAAAACATAAGAATAAAAAAAATAAAAAGATAAGGGTTAAAGCATAAAAACCAGTCATGGCGATTGAGTTGGTGATGGCGACGGTGTTGGAGGTGGAATATCCATGCATTGAGTAGTGAAGTATTTGTTAATGCTTCGAATGTCTCGACGTTGTCTTCTCTACTCCTTCGCTATCTCCTTCAACACCTTGGCATTTTCTAAAATTGCCTTGTTAATGTCTAAAATTGCATTGAGTACTTTCTCCCATCCAGTTGTCTCTTCCTCTTTTGATTCTTCACTGGTTGATTTCTGGTCGGGTTGTCGAAGCTCCCAAAATAATTCTGATTCTCCAAACTTCTTGTAGTAGTCACAAAACTAGGTTGAATCCCTAGAGAACTAAACACTAGTTTCTTAATTTATTTTTTGATTAAATAATTGATTAATAAAAATTAATACAAAAACAATTTAAATCAACTGAATTTAAAATGAGAAAGTCAATATTACCAAACTTCGATTCAAGAGAAAGACCTCATCTAATTATAACATTGATCATTTTTTTAAAAAGAATATTTTTACGATTCAAGCAGTTAGTCCTAAATATATTAGGATAGTCGTAATAGGTCTCAAATTTTCCTAAATTATTAGCTAAAACCTAGCATACAAATTGAAATTTATCATCCATTAATTGGGTATGATAGCATTCCATATCAAATAAATCATAGCAATAAGCTTCGTGAAAATGACTAAACCCTAAATTAAATAATCAAGATAGCTACAACAATTCAATTTAGTTTTCTTGTTTATTATATGTTAAATATGGAAATTCATAAATAACTTGTACCAATCTTTCATGAAAATTACAGATCATTAAATTCCTTGATAGTGATAAGATAATCAATATTAAATTATATTGTCAGATTAATCGATTATTAATCATTCATGAAACATGAGAACTCAAGACAAGAAATACTTGAATTAAAACATGAATAAAAGTTTCGAACATAAAACCTCACAAAGTTATAACTAAAATATTGAATCCCTTTGAATTAGAAATATTGTCTTTAGCCACACATGACTTTTGCTCCAATAAGAAAAATAGAAGAAAAATAAAGAATTACGAAAAACGTAAGAAGAGAGAACCTTTTTCTATTATAAGGAATGTCCCTTTCATAAGGTTTTCTATTCTAATCCTAATCTAATTCTAACTTATAAAGATGTCTATCTAAAACAAATTCAAATTCAAACTCCTACATGATAGGGATAATAAGAAGTTCCCCAGTTAAACTCCAACTCTTTACGTGATCAGCCTTATCAATTGCAACAATCTCTTCACTTTATCCAAATTTTGTAATTATCACCAATAAAGCCCCCAATTTGATGCAATCTCCACGTTTCATCTCCTAAAACAAAACAAACATTACTTTTTATATTTAAGCACCAAAATAAATCTAAAGCAAAGGAGATAATATCAAATAATATAGTAAGATAACATCTTATCTAATTCCCCCATACGAGACTCATACTTCTCCTCAAGCATACATCAATTTAATACATTAATCATCTTCACAAAAACCTCTCATCTCCTTTCAAGTCATTTAGTCACATTTAAGGGTTAAGATAAAATAACAATCGAGAGAATAAGCACTCATAGGACACATTGTTGAAACATAACATCTCATCAATTCCATCAAAATAAAAAAAAAGATTTGACACCCTTATAAGAATTTCACTCTATACGCTCAAAGTATTTAAGGTTCATTAAGCTCTTAAATCAAAACATAGCAAGTTATTTCCAGAAACTTGCTCAAGAATCATATCTCCACTACTAAACAAAATGAACTTAATGTATAAATCAAAGGGACTTTATAAGGGTTGTAATGTGGCTTAAGTAAGGTATGACAAGAAGAACCTTTTTGGATAAATAAATTGAAGGGAATCATACAAACTTATCCACACAAGTTTCAACTTAAATCAAAATTCACTTGATTCAAATAACATCTCTTTCAATAACTTTTTCTTTTCTTTCTTTTATTTTTCTTCATTCTTTCTTTTTTTCTTTTCTTTCTTTTTTTAAACAAAAATATCAAAGAGGAGTTTTTTTTTATAGTTCTCCTCCATTCTATAAAAAAGTGTAACTTGAATCATCTAGTTTACTTTTCACAAAAATAGTCAAAATCCTATGCAAATAAGCTGATACAATTCCTTCAATTTAGGGGTTCAAAATAATTAAGAATATTAACGACAAAAAGGTTAAATTTGGCTTATAACAAGGTTATTACGTAAGAAAAGAATGGTTATTCTAAGGATAAAAAGTAAGCTAGGTTTGTTTAAGTTAAAAATGATTATCCTAAATGCTCTCATCATCTTTAGACACAAATTCATCAAAAATGTGGTCTCAACACGTATTCAAAAGCAAGTTCTAGCATAGACAACTATGTTTGATAACACAACAAAACAATATGTATGAGCGCATATGTGATGAATGCTTTTAGGCTTAAAGCTCACATAGGTGTAAAAAATACATCAAGTCTTACACACTTTGATTCAATAAAATCAATGAGATACTTGAAATAATTTAATAAAAACACTATGCATTAGATCTTAAACAAAAAATTTATCCTAACTTAAGAATTATTCATGAACAACAATCAGAAAATTATGAAGCTATCATTAGAAATAATTAATATATGAATCAATATATCATGAGTCCAAACAAAGTCACAAAGTTCATCATAATGAAAACACTCCTTCCCCCACACTTGAATCATACATTTTCCCTAATGTATACATAAAATACTCACAATTCAATAAAGATAATCAAAGAAAATAAATAATAGAGGACTTCCCTGAAATATGAGCATTGGAAAGGATGTGTATTATGGTGTCGGAGGGCATAAAGGTACAAACCCTATAAATTGAAGTAGAGTATCCAAAATTTTCTCCATTTTTGAAATTTTGCGTTCTAATCTATCCAGCTGGTAATGATAATCCTATTAGATTGGTGGAGTCGAAAGATATAAAGTTGGTCGAATGTTATTGTGCTCTCATTATGTTGATGATGAACCTCTTGGTGCGATTGCGACATGTTTTCCCTTGTTTCTCAATTACACCCATCTTGCTTAAGCAAATTCTATCCAAAGGTTCCATCTCACAGGTTATATGCATATCGGTGTCAGTTAGATTAAGAAAATTCAAATTAATAGCCAAACGAGTGATGAGAAAACCAAGACAAAAATTTTTGTTTAAAGATAAAACATTGCTAAATTGCATCACCAACCAAGCACCTAAATTGACACACAATTTATTCACTATACACCAAATAAAGAACAATTTAGCCTTAGTACTTTTACATGCATTAGCCTTTCGGTCAGAATAACTAAGGGCTAAAAAATGCTACATATAAATCCACTCCATTTTATTGAGATCACTACCCTTAGATTGACTGGGATGATAAGGAAAGGGATCATAAGACATTGATTTCCATGCTTGAAAAGAGTTGAACTCACCGTAGTCAACGACATATTCTTTGTATTGAGTCGAATTAGCATTATCTTTATCTATTAACCCTAAGGCTAAATTGAACTTAATGACATTCTATTTGAATTTGACTCCCATTAATATATATATTGAATCACATCAGGGCACTTAAAGTAAAATTGTTTGGTTTGTCAAATTTAAAGATAATCTAAAACTCCATAGTTAATTCAATAAAAACAGGACAACTAATCAATGCAAAGTACTTCCAACTTATATCGATTAGCATATCATCAAAATTTTCCTTAATTTCCAACTCTTCTAGGGAAGGGCAGTGTACACACTTACCTACAATAATATGCTGAGATTTAATAACAGAGTATTATTGTTTTTGCTCTTTGGTGTTGAAAGCGAGACATGCTTGTAAATCTGACTTAGTAGGTGGTAAAATAGAAGTATTTTAATAATCTGCACATGCTTCTTTTTATTACCGGCTTTAGAGCTTGCAGTAGATTAATGGAGTGAAGTACAATTTACCAGTGATTTTCCCTTTATTGCGGTCTTGATAGTAGCCTTAGAATGCCTCATCATACTGAACAAGATAAACAATAACCAATTAAAAAATATTTAAAACAACTTAATAATAATAATTAAAGTTGAACTGAAAAGAAAAAACTATTAAAAATAATAAAAATAAATGAATAAAAACAAAGTAAAGTGGTTGGGTGGTTGTGGCTATGGGTCTTTCGTGTATGGACTACTGGTTTGTGTGTTGTGAGTGCAGCGTGAGTGATGTGTTGTGTGTATTTTCTGCCTGAAGTTGTTGTTATTGCATTGGTGTGGATGTCGACTATTGCTATATGTAGAATTTCTTCGCTTTATTATATGATTCTACAGGATCTTAAACATATATAATTCTCACATAAAAATCAATTCTCGCACCTTGATCCATAACATTGTTTGATGTTAAATCTCTTCCACGTTTCTATTCTTTTATCCTTTCGTTATCACTTCTATTCTTTTACAATTATTTGATGTTTGTCGCAGAAGTAATCTTAGTAGGCAAGAATAGAACCAAAAGAGGTAACGGTTATATGTAGTTTCAAATGAGAAAACCACCCTTAACTACCACATCTATCATATCGGTATTTTTAATTACATGAGACATAATAATCTAACATTCTCCCACTTGGCTCATGTAACATTGTCATATACATCATTCCTTTAAATTTCACACACATTATATACATTAGTCATCATAATCAAGAATTAGAACTAAACATGAGTTATGGAGGTTGTATGTGATTTAAACAACATATTCCTTTCCATGTACTACAAAGTTAGTCTTCTCCATAAAATGATCTATAAATGGGAAACATAGAATTGATCAGAAACAAATTCAATAATGAGCTCAAAATGTCAATTACAATAAAACATAAACGTCATCATAATATGCATTAATACTTACTCAGTAATAATGCCCATACTTTTAATATGCCCCATAAATATTTTAGGCGGTAATCTCTTAGTCAAAGGGTCAGCAATCATAAGATTAGTGCTAATGTGCTCAATTGACACTCTCCGTTTCTGAACCTCTTCTTTAGCAGCAAAGTATTTCAATTCCATATCTTTAGCACCTTTAGAATACTTCTTGTTTTTAGAAAAGAAAGAAAACTGTTATGGAATTATCACAATAAAATTTTCAGCGGCTTGGCAATATTGTCTACTATTCCAAGTCCTGAAATAAAGTTTCGCAACCACTTAGCCTAAACCATAGCCTCAAAACATGCCACAAATTCAGCTTCCATGGTGGATGTAACAATTATTGACTACTTCACACTCTTCCATGATATTGCTCCTCCGGCAAAAAGATATATATAGCCAAATGTAGATTTTCTAGTATCCACACAACCAGTAAAATCTGAATTTGAATATCCAATTACTTCAAGATAATTGGACCTCCTATAAGTAAGCATACGATCTTTTTTCCTTGCAAATATCTAAAGACTTCCTTTACATCTTTCCAATGATCTAACTTAGGGTTACTTTGGTATCTACCAAGCATACCAACTGCAACGCTAATGTCCGGCCTTGTACACGTTTGATCATATATTAAACTCCCAACAACAGATGCATAAGGAATTCCTTTCATCTATTTTTATTCCATATCATTCTTTGGAAATTATATAAGACTAAATTTGTCTCCTTTCTGAATTGGAACTGGAGACGATGAAAATTTATCCATTCTGAATCTCTCTAAAACTTTATTATTATAAGCTTTCTGAGACAAACCTAATAGTCCTTGTGATCTATTCCAAAATATTTTTATTCCGATCACATAGTTTGGTTCTCCCATATCTTTCATATCAAAGTTGTTAGAGAGAAACTGCTTAGTCTCACTTAATAGACCAGGACTATTAGTTGCAAGCAAGATGTCATCAACATACAGAATCAAAAGATAAACTTACTCCCACTGACCTTTAGATATATATATCGATCAACAATGTTTTCTTTAAAACTAAAGGAAACAACATTATCATTAAACTTAAGATATCATTGGTGGGAAGCTTGCTTGAGTCCGTATATTGATTTTTTTAGTTTACACACCATATGTTCTTTCCCTTCAACTAAAAAACCCATTGGTTGATTCATATATACATTTTCCTCTAAATTCCCATTCAGAAAAGTAGTTTTCACATCTATCTAATGTAGCTCTAAATCATAATGAGCCACTAGTGCCATGATAATTCTGAGAGAATTTTTCTTAGAAACTAGTGGGAACGTTTCCTTATAGTCAATGCCATCTTTTTGAGTAAAACCCTTAGCAAAAAGTCTAGCCTTGTAACGTTCAAGGTTGCCATGAGAGTCATGCTTTGTCTTAAAGACCCACTTAGATCTAACTCTTTTGCATCCTTCAGGTAATTTTGCAAGGTCCCAAACACTATTATGTTCTATGGATTTAAGCTTATCTTTCATTGCATCTAACCATTTATTAGCATTAGCACTATTAATGGCTTGTAAAAATGAAACTGGGTCATCTTAATTCCTAAGTCATCTTCCAACTCTTATAAATAGACCACGTAATCATTCGAAATAGTAGATCTCCTTTCTCTTTGGGATCTTCTTAATGTTATTTCCTGTGTTTCTTCTATTGTAGGTTCATGTTGAATGTCAGGAGTATGTATTTGTTGTTCTTCGTGATTGTTATGTGGTGCAACAATTTGAGGAACAACAATTTGAGTAGTGGGAAAACAAGTCAAAGGGACTTGTATTCTAACTTCTTTAATTTCCACATTTCGTGAAACGTCACTCTTACTTGTTTTACCATTCTCAATAAACCTAGTATTTTCAGTTTCAACAATTCTTGTACTATAGTTAGGACAATAAAATCTATATCCACCTCCATTACGTCAAAATTGTATTTAATTACAATTCTCCCTAAAGCATGCATATGATGATTAGAAATTAATTCACACATAGAACTTAATTTATTAAGCTTCCAAAAATTTTATTGTTTAATCTTTGTTTTTAAAAAAGCAAAAATATGTGGACAAAATCCCTCAAATCTAATAGATTGTTCAGGCAGTTGATACTTCTAACATTCCATGTAAACCAATTCATTACAGAGACTGTTTATGATTGAAACCTTTGTTCCTTTTACTCCTAATTGATCTCAATGAACAACATTCTCAAACTAAGCCTCTAGTTCTTAACTAATAGACATTAAATTGGGAGAGGAAGAGTTTCTAAAGACATCATCTTCTGTTCCAATAAGTGGAATTTGAGGGATTGAGTCCTAAAATCTGCCTTCCTAGATGTACTACCTCTATTTGGACTCTGGGAATCCTACACGGGGGTTTGGCAGTCCTTCCCTTGCTTACCAACATGGCTTATCTCCTTAACTTGGTCTTTCCACTACAATCTAATTGGCTCCCATCTGAAATTTCCAATGAACTAATGAGTTCATCATAATATGCCCATTTGAACTTTTTACTCATAAGAATCCACTTTTTACCTTAGTAATTTAATGAAGGTTTCCATTGACAACTAACATAGACATTATCTTCATACAGAGTACCATTTAAACCTAATCTTATCATAAGAATAATGTCTACCATATGATTTACAGCTTCCATGATAGCTTCCATACTAACATATAACTTAGCATAACACACCTTTTTCATTTTTGTAGTGTTAACATCTATACAAAATGCTCTCCTTAGGAGGCTTGCAATTATGAGAAGTTTGTTTATGGTCCATTGCTTAAGAGTAACATTATGAAGCTACACTCACATTGGTAATGCATGGTCCTTAACTGAGTTACGTTGCAAACCTAGTTGATAAGGCTAGAGAAATAAAGAAATGTTAAGTATGTGCTAGGGTTGTAGCTGCATCTTTTGAGGTAAAAGTAAATAAGAGTAAATTTTCTTTTGCTAAAATAACTTCCAAACCTTCTGTACTCTAAGAATTATTAACCCACTAATGTATAACTAGAAATGCATATCTCCTTGAACCCAATCAAAGTGGACTTCAAGATTTTTTCACTAGCTTTGAGGACTTCAATCCCTAAAGTCGCTACTATTCTTGTATATTCTTATTTAGAGGGATAGTAGTGAAGAGAACAGTCACGCCCTTCCCCTAGAACTTATTTCCAACTCCTCTTATGTTTAGGATAAACAGATGCAAGAACATTTCTTAGAGCTTATATAGGATTTTGAGAAGAAGATCCCACTAATCAATTAGAGGGTAAGGAAGGAAAGTCTTCTCTAGGGGTAGACAAGGCAGAAAGCAAGGTTACAAACTATGAAGAGCTCAAAATAATAGGGTACAAAATTGACAATTATGAGTTTTCAAAATGGGGTTACTAAGAAAAAAAATAAAGGCAGGAAGAGAAAACTATATGATGAAAAGATTAGAAAGATCCATCTTTAGCTAATGGATTGGTAAGTAAAAATGGAGGAGAAGGAAAAGAATTGAATAAGAAGGGGAAGATTAAAAGCGATTTAAGGATAGAGAGACTTAAAGATTAAGATGGGAAGAGAACATGAAACCAAGGAGTTGGCAAAAAGGAAAAATAGGAGAACATGCATAAGTGAAAAATAGTAAAGAGAAGTAGGAGCTTCTCATACTAGGATGTTTAAAATTCCATCAAATTGAATCAAATGTTGAGCACAAGAAAGAGGTAAGAAATCACCAAAGAAGGAATTATTTTTTGTTATATAATTCAATTCTTTCTTTTAAAAGTAAAAATACAAAATTTGTGAAAGGGCTTGAGAAAGGCATTATAACAAAATATACAGCTATATTAAGTAGAGATAACAAAGGCAAAGTTAACTTTAATAGAAAAATATTAGGAACTACAAAACTAAGAGAATTGAGGAACTGAAGAGAAAAACACAGGAAATTTAGTAAAACAAAACAAAATTTATACTCGAAATCTATTTGTTTAAGAGCTACTTAATCTTATTCCAAGCCTTTACCCAAATTTGAGTCCCCTAATCCACTAAATATAGTTAATAAGAATTTTTTCTATATAGCTAGATTTATTTTTTAAAGATCCAATTTTCTCTTCTCCGAAATTTTATAAACATAGTAACTAAGTGTGCACTTAAAGCCTTGAATATAGAAGCATTTTTACTAGTAGTAAAAGAAGTAGAGAAGATCCAGATAATATTAGAGTCTTAACTATAGTGAAATTTAGATATTGAATGTAAATAAGTATCTTTTTTCCATATCGAAAGGAAAGAAGAAAAGTAGATTTAGATAATGGTAGAGTCTTAATTAAATTTATATCTAAAGATATTAAATCTAAAAAAAGTATTTTTCCATATTGAAAAGAAAAATGGTATTCAAAGAAAATGTTGTTAAGAGTTTCTAAAGGATATATGCAAAAAGAATAATTTTTTTGTATGAGGAATTTAAGATAGGAGATCCCTTGTCTAAATTTTCTTTTTTAGTGCAAGCCAAAAAAAGTTAGCTAGCTTTGGGAATGTTTTATGTAAACCAAAAGATGTTACTCCATTGAACAATCGGGTTAAAGCATATAAGCAGTTGATAACAAAACTTGTTTGTGAAAGTTTATGAACTATGTATAGTCCAGATTATATGATCTTTCTAAGTAACATTGGGTAGAGAGGAGTGTAATTGTCCTTAATTATTAAGTAATACCTAGAATGAGGTACCAACCATTGCCAAGTATTATTGTGAATCAATCTTTTAACTTTTAAATCCATAAGGAATCCCTTAATAATTGATCATATGGGAAAATAGTTTTAAGGGGACCTAAAGAGTGTCAATTATCAATTGTTTTGACTATATAACTAAAAATGAAAATATATATGTTAAACTAGTGCTCTAAAGGCAATCACTTTCAGCACTTTTGTACAAACATTATTTTGATTAATAAAGCGAAAGGTAATTTTCATTAATTTGATATTCGTTTATATATGAATTGATGTCAATCTTGAGTCGAATTAATGAAGTCCATAATACAAAACATAACATGAAGGAAATCATGATGAGATCATGATAATGAGATTCCTATCATATGTAATTATATTAGTACCTAAATAATCCCTAGTTATAGAATTAATAAAGCAGGACATTATTAATCTAGATAGACTAGTACATGTTATACTCCTTGAATTTCATCAAACAGTGGATCTCACAAAATATAAGCATAAGATGTTTAGAGTTAATATATGGATGCTTACTAAGAGTAGTAAGTACATCAGAAGACTCGTTATGAGATTATCAGATGGATGATCTATCAAATGTCAATGATCAATCTCATCATAGAAATGGTGCAAATATCCTTAGAGTTGAGGTACTAAAGGATATCTTGGATACTAATCCTGTGCTTTGACATCATTCCTTGTTACCTCAAGACGAGGTCACTCTTAGGGTGGTGATTTGGTACAACTATTAGTATTTGAAGGTAATTGGGTTGCCAGTAAAGGATTCACCACTCCTAATAAAAGGAGATGATACCCACGGCCTCCTGTCAGGGTCATTACTTAGGAATCTCTGGCTAGAGTAGTTATGTGTTATAAAGAGAGTCTTCAACGACAGGTAGAGTAATGAGATCCCAAGATAAGAACTAACATCACTTGGACTAGATGTAATGTAGTCAGTCTAATGGGAGTTGACATATAGCCCATACTCTGAACTAAGTAGGGTATAGTATGGTGAAAGGACGAATTGCATAGTAATTGTCTATGAAAAGGTTTGTAAATAAGATAATTAACTATCGAAGAGTTCATGTGTTAATCCACTTATATTCTGATAAATTGGCATCATGAAACCATTCATGATTTGCTTGAATTAAGAGTTAATGCAAGTGCCTAAAATAACTGAGAACCTAAGGGTCAAACGTATAAAAGATCAGATGAAAAATATAGTGTGTATGGTTATTTTCAAGTAGGCCACAATCGTGACCGAAAGTGAGGCTAGTTTTTAAGTTGGCCACGATCATGAGCGAAGCCTCGACAGTTGATACATAAGTGAGTTCTTCGCTTATGTACAGAAGGGTTTTTTTACTAGTTCTTACACACTCAAGTGAGAGAAAAAAGACTCTAGACGAGTTCTAGAGAGAGAGAGAAGAGGTCTTGAGTTAGCTTCATGTAATTTATGTAATTGTTGCATAAATTTAATTGCATGCAAGATAATCTTGATGTATCTCCCATTTGAACATCTCCTTGAACTCATCAAGTTGGGTGTTCTAACACCCTTACATATAGTTTCTTATTCATATTTGCATGTTTTTGGGTGATCAAGGAAGGGTTTGGTGTTTGCAATAACCCAAACAAGGAGAAGAAACAAGAAAGGAGGACAAACAAAAGATAAAAAGTTTTAAATTTCATGTTCTTATTATATGTCTATGCATGCATATATGATTCTAGCTTTTTGGGGTTATCATGGTGTCAGATTTAGATTTCGACAATTCTATTGCATTCTCATGCATGTGATGCATGTATAAATGGCTAACCCAACAGTGGTATCAGATCAAGTTTATGCATGTAATAGATGATGAATTGAACATGTGCAAAGTGTTTGCTAGGTTGTGACTGACATGCATATTGATTTGGAGTAATTCGTATAAATTGTAGAAATTTTTTCTGATTTTCTTTCACAAAAATGTTTATAAGGTGTTATATCATGTTTTTGTCAAAGAAAATTGCAATTGAATGTTATTTTTTATTTTATTTCGAATTAATATCTAGTCTATTCATATGTTGCTTTCTGGGAATTTCTGGAAAACTAAAAGCATGTGATAATTTTGAAAATTTTGAAATAATTATAGAAATATTTTTCTGATTTTCTTTCACAAAAATGTTTATAAGGTATTATGCTATGTTTTTGTCAAACAAAAATGCAATTGAATGTCATTTGTTATTTTATTACGAATTTAGTTTCAGTCTAATGCATGTATGAAGTTCTGGGAAATTCTAGAAATCTGATGATCATGTATGCTTGTAAATTCCATATTAAATTTTATAAATTTTTTAATGTATTTTATGCATGCATATGCAAGATGAGATGTTTCCAAGTGTATGAGATGTATGACACTTGTTGTTAAAGTGATTATCTTATGCATGCATGATGTAAAGTATGACTAGTGTTGGAAGTAATATGACAAGTGTCATAGACATGTCATGTGATGACTAATTCCTATTTATTAATACATAATTCCTAAGAATTAGTCTCTGGAATTTTTTATTAGGCACATTTAGAATGTGTATAAGACTCTGTAATTTTTCCAGAATTAATTGAATTTGATTCAATTAATATATTAAGTAAAAGCCAACATTGGTCAACTTTTTGAAAGCTGATGGAGTTAAACTTAATTAAAGACTTATGGTGTATGTGTTAAGTCTTTATGAGATAAGAAATGTATTATTTTGATGCTAGTAGCATGCTTAGTGCATGTGCTTGAAATTAGGGTTCTAGAAAATTTTCAAATGTCTAATCGGTCTTTTTAGTGTCTAGTAGGTTAACTTATTTATCTTGATGATTTTGGCTCTTAAGATAATTTTGGCTTGTGCTGAAATTGTTTAGATAAATTTAAGATGACCTAGGAATATTATAGATGACTAATTGACATACAGGAATTTTGGAAACCCTAAGGATTAATTTAGAATTAATCCAAGTAGAGCATAGCACTTCTAGTGTGACTAGAAGAAGACATATGTACTAAGATTAAAGTGTTTAATTTGGACATCAAAATAATTAAATTTTAGGGTTCCTAATTGAATCACATTCATAATTCGAATTATCTGAGACTAACTCTAGTACTCGATTCGGTTCAAGAGTTGAATCGAATCATAAACTTTTGATGCATAGTCAAATCATAACCTCAGTTAAACCTCCTTAATGTGATACATGCATTAGATGTATTTTAAGGGTGGTTATAGACATAGGCTCAAATTAATTGAGTTTTACACAATCTGAATATATATATATATATATATATATATATATATATTTGTGTGTGTGTGTGTGTGTGTGTGTGTGTGTGTGTGTGTGTGTGT
>JANZXP010113303.1:0-17957 GCA_027576715.1 Erythroxylum flavicans
TGCCAAAAATGCCCTCAATTCATTCTTATGCATTTATTTCACTAACTAGCGAAATAAAATTTTACTCACATTGTAATCAATGATTAATCTCCAAAAATGATTCTATCTTGATCCCAAAAATTTTTCTAAGGCAAAAATTCAAATCTCATGCTTATTCCATAAACTATTATGCTTAATTTAATGAAAAATTTCGGGGCCAACAATCATATTAGTCAACTATTCAAAGAGCAGAGCTGAGCTTAGAAAGGGGAGTTTTGAATGCAAGTATAGTTGATAAATGTGTGTTATCCGGATGCGATTGTCGGGCTCCGAAAACGGGGTCCGATAAATATACGGAATGCATCTCTCATAATTAATCAATTATGTCATGAGGCATTTAGTTCTTCACATTCACAAACAAGTAGCACTTCAATATCACATTCATTCATCAGAATCATCGGACCTTCATTGTCCAGAATTATCACAATCAAATCACATTCATTCTATAATTCAAACATAATATAAAACAAACAATTAATTAAGTGAGACCATCTAGATTACTCACTGTACACTTCATATTAGCAATTGCTTCCAAGATTTGCAAACATCTGAATGTGGACATTTATCCTGCACATCAAAATTATGCAACACATACATTGCACAATTATAAGTATTCCTTTATGCATAATTGTGTGTGTGGAATATGTACAATGCGTGCTCAATGACAATCCTAGTATTGCTCTATTATTATCATCACGCAAACATTCGTATTTCCAAACTCACATAAGTAGCATTTATACTTATGGTTTTTATGGTTTATACTTCAATAAAACCATTAAAATCGAAATTCATAACTCATTTCGTCAATTAAGATTTTTCTTGAATATACCTTCGGGTCTACTGTTTATGATCAATCTAACCACGAAAATGAAATAATTTGGCAATACTTTCTTCTAAAAAATTTCTCTCCTACCTCTTAAATTTCTAGTGACTCCAAGACTATTCAATTCGGTTGAGTACTCTGAAATTTATACCCCAAATACTATAGACTAAGCACATTAGAAATTCAACTAATGCATGATCATGTTATCAAGTTGTACAACTCATATCTCTCAATTCCAATATCAAAAAATTACAAACTTTATATAAGTTGAAAGCTAAGATAATAAGTTATAACTTTTGTGAAGGCATTTTTGTTTGATTCAGCCTACATCAATATAGTTTATTTGATAACAACAGGACATAATTTCCATCTCGGGTAGTGATATAGCCCAAGCCAAAACTCAATTTGAAGCCAGATTTTGAAATTCATAATGACAGAATTAAATTTTAATTTCTTCAGAAACTTTGTATCTATATGTCTCTAATTTTTTACAATTAGGAATCACTCCATTTTGATAATCACAGAACAAGTTATGTCTAAAATACTGAAGCATGTTCAGTGAAAATACTCCAATTATGAAATTCCAGAAACTCCTCATCAATTTCGTCTCAAATTTATCACTCAATCTCTCACAAATGATTTCATATGGTTATATGTTTGATAGAGATGTAGAAAAATGTGTTTCGAGTCTTTTGGTTTAAATCCCATATCATTTGGAGGTCGGGAGAAGAATTTATGGATAAAAGATCAAAGGATGTTCAAAACAGTCCCTCCTTTTTTTTTTCAGAGTTTCAGAGTCACGATCGTGCACGATCATGACTTTCTTGCTTCAACAGCAGAGTCGCGATAGTACTGAGGCACGATTTCAACTTACCTTATTTTTTAACAGAGTCATGATCACGCTAAGGCATGATCCTAACTTTCCACATGCTTTAGTAGAGTCGCGATCGTGCATCAGCACGATCGTGACCTGCTGTGTTCTCTTCCTTCATTTCTTCCTTTCTTGCCATTTTTGACAAAAATACAGAAGTTTTCAGATAAAACTTTCTTCTAATCAAATGTTCCTCTGTGTCTTAGGTTTCTAAAAACATCAAATTCATACATTTTTATCCTATATCATGCAAGTTATGATCAAAATACTCCATACTATTTCTTATACCACAACAGAACACTACTCTCAATTTCGAGACAAATTTCGAGACTCTTAAGGACAAAATCTAAATTCGATGTCTTCATGAAAAATGTAGCCTTACACTTTTAGTTTAATCTAGATAAGAATCATCTCATTTGGATAATTAAAAATAAAGTTATGCATAAAACACAGAAGCATAATCAGTGAACGTCACAGTTACATTCTCCAGTACTCATCTTCCAATTTTCTAGATTTCATAACATCCAACCTCATGCACCTAACACATCTTGTACAAAGATCGCCCTTTCTACTTCATTTACTCTTCATTATCAACTGCATTCCACCTCAATATCATTCACAAACAGATCAAAACCAAATATCAAAAACATCACATATTCATGTATCTTCTTCATTTCTGCATTTCTTTACTTTCATTTTTCTGTAATTATATTTTCTGCATTCTCTTCAATTTCTTCCTCTAACTATCATTTAAATCATTCATTCTCATTTCTTGATGTCACCATATACCTATTCCTTACCTCTAAATTTATTTTTGTTCATCTGTATTAACACCTATAAATTTTCTTGAACAACAGTGAAGACCAATATACACGTATATCAACAGTAACAAAAACAGAGCATACATCTTTCATATCTCCAAAAATTTTTGTAGTATTTTTATTCATATTTTCATCGATCTTTCACTCTCAAAGATCATTTTAACACTATCCTATGGCATTTTGATCATTAAATCTATAAAATCAACATATGTGATATACCTTGGTTTTTCACTCATGCTTCAACATATGTACATTTTCAATGGCTAACTAACATGATGCATGTTTCATCTTATGCAACAATACATAACCTAAAATTCTTACTTGTTTAAAGCTCTAAAATCTTCAAAATCACTTGAACTCTAGCTTTCCAATATCACAAGATCACCAACATTCCAAGGTTGTAGGGTTAGGTTTCTTATGGTAAAAGAAAGAGACAACAAAATGGGAGTAGTAATAGGTAGAGGAAAGCAAAGTGTAACTTTAGTGAAGGTTCAGTGAAACAAGATCCAAAGAAGAAGAAGAAGCTTCAAGAAGAAGGCTATAAAGAAGATATTTTTAAGACAAGACAAACAGTTTCTTTGTCTTTCAAAGTTAAAGGAATAGTAATAAACTTTTTAAGATCAACTTTACTGGTGACACTTGTCACTCATCCATCTTTTAAGGCTTTAACCAGTTCTCATTTAACTAGTCCAACCAACTCCAATATTTTGACTACAATTGTCTCCCAATTTTTTTTCAATATCATTTTTAAAAAATTCTAAAGTTATCTATAAAATTCCTCCAATATCATTTGACTCTTATTCTATTTCTATTTATAAATGACTTGCCACCTGGCATTTTTTCTAAAATTCTCCAAAAATTCTAAATCAATACATATATTCTCCAAATCGATTTTCAATACAATTAATTCACAATTCTCACATTATCACATTTATAATCAATTATACCTGAAATTCGTCAATGAATGCATGCACAAATATTTTCATGCGTGCAAAAATTCAAATTCATATGTGTGTATGTTAACAATATGCATGAGCATGAGATGCATTTTTTTTATTCTCTCATTGATTTTACATGTACCGATTTTAGGGTTCTAACCCTTACTATAGGAACAGTATGTTATAATAGACTATTCTCATATTGCAACAGTACACAGTACTTAACTTCAAGCTAAAATTTGAAACCCTTAGAGACAGAATTCAAATTTGATTCCTTCATGAAAATTGTAGCCATATGTCTCTATTTTAATCTTAATTAAAAATTATCCCATTTAGATATCTATAGATCAAGATATGGCCAAAATACATATGCCTATTTAGTGAAAACACTCCATCTAACATATTCCAGCACACTTCATCATCATTTTCATCCTAGTTCATCTCTTTTGCTTAGTCTATCATTTCTAGCTTATGTCCTCGTTATTTCCTCTTCATTCCTACTTCCATTTCAGCTCAATGTCATTCACAAACAATTCATGATCTATGTTTGATCATTAACCCAAAAATAGAACATAAAACCATCCATCAAATTTCTGCACAATTTCTACATCATTTCAATGATCATTCTAAGTCAAAATCATCTCAACAACAACTTATGAAATATTGATCATCATATATGTAAAAGCAAGAGATGAACCTACTCATGTTCCTCATTCACGTTCCAGCATATACACATCCTCATTTTATGATCATTTAACTTTTAACTATCATCAAACATGTTTCATTCAACGAATTATGAAGAGTAATGCTTTATACTTACTTGTTTACTTCAAGATCTTCAAAATCTCACTTAACCTTAGCTTTCTTCTCTTACACGATCATCAACATCCAAAGGTCGTAGGGTTAGGTCTTTAGTGACAAATGAAGAAGACAACATGATTTTGGAGTAGAAAATGAAGGGTTAAAGCAAAGTTCTTGTTGAAAGGGTGAGAAGAGAGTGTAGTAGATGGTGGAGAAGAAGAATGAAGAAAATGAAGGAGAGAGCATTTAGCCAAATGTGAAGAACAAATGAACATTGGTCTTGCAAGGGTAAGTTATGAGAGTGAGGTGTGTGGCATGGCAAGTGACACTTGTCACTTGCCATATGTTTCACCATCTTGTGGTTTCTAATGGGTCCTCTTTAATAACCAGTCCATTTGTCTCTCATTTCTAATCCAATTGTCTCCCAATTTATAATGAAATTTGTCAATAAATCCTAATGTCATTTATCAATAATTTTCACTATAATTTGACACTTATTTTTATTACCATTTATCAATTGACTTTCCACTTGACGTTTTTCTAGTCCAAAAATACTCATAAATCTCAGAAATTTTCCAAATTTTGACTAATAATTCTAAATCAATAATTATACTCTCCAAATCAATCTTCAAGACATAATATTCACTATTCACATCATAATCACTTTTAAAAAATCATTTATACCCGAAAAATATCAAATAAGTGCATGAATAGTCATTATAATGTGTGCAATTTTCAACAATCACATGTATGTATATGCTAATATTATGCATGATCATGAAATGCATTTTTCTAATCTCTCAATAACATTTCTCATATATGGTATTCCCGAGGTCTAACCCTTAGTATGGGAACGGGATGTTACATATAGCCAATAGGTTTCATTTTTAAGGACTAAGAGAATTGTATATTCTGATTGTTAAAGTCAATCTATGGTCTTACATAGTCTCAAAATAAGTGTATACCACTATAATCATGACATATGATTTTAGTATGATTTGAAAAGACCATTTAGTACATGTTGAAAAATCCAACAATAAATGTGCAATTTTTTATTTCATAAAAATGATATATTTTTTATAACTAGTGACAATAAGTAGTTTGTCATGAGAATAAATGGCTATTAAGCAGGATCAAAGTAAAGGATATGCTTAAAGTTACATACACCTTTATGGTTATGATCTCTAATTATTGTTCAAGTAGAACTTTCTCATTGTTATAAGCTACATATATATCGATGGAACATTTGAACAGTTTTTGTATGTTATATAGTAAAGTGTTTTTATGACATCCATTGCTAAAGGTGAGCACTTAAGCAATAAGTGGTATCCACGAATGCTCAGAAAGAATAAGAGATAAAATTTCTTTATTTTAAAGACATCAATAGTCTAATGCATATTATATTATTTATTAATAAGAAAATTGAAAGATAGTACTAGAGAGCTCAAATATTAATATAAAATCAAACATATAGATATCAAATATAACTATGTCATATATTACTACAAAGAGAAATGAATGTATCTAGTGACTATGCATGATACTTATTATTAATGATAATAGTTTGTTTTTCATCAAATATTTGAAGCAATATATGTTTAATTAAGAATTAAACAACATTTTATACAATGAATTTAAATGAAAAATTGGTTCTAGAAATATGAGAATGCTTGGTTTAGAAATAAGTTTAAATGAATGTTAAATAAGTGATGAAAATTCAGTTCTAGATGAAAGAAGTATGTTGGACATATAAGAGATACCTTCCCATACATATAATCCTCAACTATTATGTAGGAATGGAGATAAGACAAGTTTTAAGCGATTTATCAAAGTGATAAATGAGAGCTCAAGGCTACTAGTGTCAATATGAAGTACATTGCAGGGTGTAAGAGGTTATTAGTAACGACATAACTCAAAGAAATGATTTGTTCGTTCAATCTATCTTAATATGCCAGATGTGAGTTATAAAGGGTATATTAAATAAATAAATAAGTGAACTTAAATTAGGCATTAGGTATACTTGAACTATATCATCTTTATAGTATTGGAGGAAAGACATACACTCTAATAAAAGAGAGTCAATACTGTAACTTATGAATCATACTGAAAAAACCATAGGGGTAGTAGTTTTGCAAACTTTCCAATTTTATCGTGGTCATCTCTAACACAAGCAAAACAAAAAAAATCAAAAGCGAAATAACAAATATCACCAAAATTTTGATAACGTAGTTCAGCACACCTTGCCTACATCTACGGCACCCTCACCCAGTTTAATTCTTTCACTAATCACAATAGTTTTATATAAGGCTTTACTGAGCTAACACCACTCAACCCTTGACACTATCTCTCATCCTCACTACCCGTGAAAGAATTTCGCACCAATAGTACGACTGCCTCGTACTAACCTTAACATGGGATTTTCTCCACACTCTTTTTAACGAAAGAATAATAAATAAATAACTCAAGTGATTGACTAACTAAGAACAAGAATAAAAAACATAAAAAAAACTTCTCAAAAGGTTCACCTCCCCTAAAATAATCTGAAAGTTGTGGCAATAAACTATGGATTGATTTTTGCAAACTGCAACATCAACTCACATCAGCAGAGGAAGACATCATGCACAACTAATCAAGCAAATGTTCCTTCGGTAGAAGACGCACATAATTGACAAATCAACTTAATCATGATCCATGCAGTGAAAACTTAACACAAACCCATGAGCAATTCAAGATGTCAAACTCACAAAGAATTATCAGCTCACGTACCAGAACTTCACACACTCACAATCAATTAACCAATAAACTCCTACTGCCCACAGACGTAAATAACACCTGAAGATGTTTTCAGCTACACACACATGGACCACACACCTTAGGTTACGTCATACACCCACCTTCAATTGCTCACTGAATTTTAATCAACATATGGTCACGCCAGAAACTTCGCCAATCAACCTAAACTTCACACACACGTGATATGTCACACCACCTTTTAAGATAGACTTCAATCCAACATATGATTTTTTCACAACTAGAAGGTCATCCATATAGTTTTTGAATCCAAGTCAAACAAAGATTATTAGTTATCTACCATCATCCAATTAATAAAAAATGCAAAAACTAATTACTTAGATATATAACATATATCCTAACAATCTCCCCCTTTTTGGCATTATTTGTCACAAATAAGAAACTCCCCCTGAATAGCATAATTGGACATATAAGTATCAAATTCACAATTCATATGAACTCCCTCTCAATCCAACATCAAGTTCCAAAGAACATCCATAGAAACAATAATCTAATCATCCAAATTTCTCCCCTTTGAGACAAGAAAGATGCTAAAAAGCAAGACGAATAGTCACGCATATACCTTAAAATCAACCCCTAAATGGAACAGTCACCAAAAACATTTTGATGTCTCCCCCTTGGGACAAAATAGTGTCAAAACGCAGAATCATAAGAATCAACAATAGGTGCAGCGGAAGAATCATAAGCACGCAGTGCAATAGTAGAAAGCCAAGATGACAATTTACTATCAGTTAATACATATGCCAACATATCATTGCTCACTTCAATTCCATCTTCACATAAGACCAATCAGATTCATAAACCCCATCATCAAGCATAGCCTCATGTACACATCAATCAACTGAACCTTAAAAAACTCATAAATAAAACTCAGAAAGCTTAAGCGATAACTCCTTCGAACCCCTTTTTTGTTTTTTATTTTTAAATAAATAACATTAAACTATATTTCAAAAATGTAAAGTACACAGTCTCTATTCCCCTCAAAGAAATTTAAACCTGGGCTTATTCCTCGTCACATTATCTCGGTCATCAACTGTCTGATTGATTTCTTCATTCGAAGTAACTGACTTATCCTCAGTCTGAATAGTTTCTTCAAAAGTAGTAACTAACTATGAATTTGGAAACTTTCTTGTTTTTCCTTCACCACGTCTTTATGCTTTTCCTTGACCCTTTCTAACCTAAGTGGATTTTGGTACTAAAGTTTGATTCTGAAATTTATATCAGGCATATAAGGTCCTTCGGTTTTGGCTTTTTTGAAATAATATCTGCAATAACTTGTAGAATTTTGGCCTTACACGCTCGATAACTCCACAAAAATGACATGTGGGAATAAATCTTCGATTCTTTCTCGATGCTTCTTCTTGGACAGATCTGAGTATACCAAATTTCTCATTATTCACCTTGGAGCACTCTCCTTTGTAACCAATGCCTTGAAGATCCCCTTTAACCTTATTGATTTCCATTAGCTTTTCTAGTTTTTCTGTACCTCTATTCAACATTTTCAATCCCTTTTCGGTACTTACTAGTTTTAGTCTAGCCTCACCAAGCTCATCTAAAGTTAACATCAATTTCTTCTCTAAATCTTGAATAGTATTCTTCATAGAGAAGCTTCCTTTAACCTTTCATTCTTCTTACATGTTTTAACTAATTTTTTGTACATTAATTCGTAAGTCTCATAAATGTTCTCCTTTTTATCACCAGAATCACTTTCATCACTGTCATAATCTGAGATCGAGCCTTGAGCTGATTTGTCTGCATTTATCTCAAAATTTTCAGATTTACTCCCTTTTTCATCTTCAATTACTTCCTTCTCAGTTGCTGTCAAGCAAGTAACTAGGCTTTTATTGTACAAAGTAACTAACGTAACACTATTCACAACTTCTTCTTCACTTTGATGTTCACTTTCAGATTTGTTCTCACTCCAAATGCTAGTATAGAATTTCCCTTTTCTCTTCTCCAAGTTGTTAGCACACTTCACTTGAACATGTCGAAGCCTTGACACTCATGGCATTAAATTCTCTTCACCTTTCTTTCTCCCTTTTGAGTTTTGGCTTATTGTTTGAAGTTGTTGTCCAAGGAGCTCCCGCTGT
Source organism: Erythroxylum flavicans (assembly GCA_027576715.1). NCBI lineage: Eukaryota > Viridiplantae > Streptophyta > Magnoliopsida > Malpighiales > Erythroxylaceae > Erythroxylum > Erythroxylum flavicans. Next base: position 9,195 of record JANZXP010113303.1, read on the forward strand.
TTTGCCTAAACTTGGGTATATCCTTTTTCACTCTCTTCAGCCACTTACTGAATTCTTGTGCTAATAGCTCCATAACCTCATTCTCGTCATATTCATCTTCTACATCATTCATACCTTTTACAGTTTTAGCCTGTAGTACCAGTCCTTTGCTTCTTTCTTGTTTACCACTTAACAAATTAATCTCAAAATTAGTCAGAATTTCAATTACCTTATCCAATGACAAATCAATGATGTCATAAGCTTCCTCGATTGTTGTAATTTTTGGAATGAACCTTGGAGGTAGTGATCTCAGTATCTTTTTGATCAGTTTTAGATTAGAGTATTTCTTCCTAAGTTGATGAGCTTGATTTGCTATATCACGCAATCTTTCATGAAAGTCCCCGATAGTCTCATTTTTATCCATCATCAGTTCTTCAAACCTCACAGCTAACATCTATAGTTTTGATGCTATCACAGATTTGTGAATAGTCTGCAAAGTATCCCATGCTTCTTTAGTTGACTCACAGGTCAATATCATTGAGAAACATCCTTCATCAACAGCACTGAAAATTGTGTGCATTGCTTGTGAGTTTCCAAGTGCCCTCTCTTCTTCAGCTCTTGTCCATTCAGATGGATTTTTTAGAACTGTGTCTCCCTTATCGTCAGTAATCATCGGATGTGTCAAGCCATATAACACTGAATTCTATGCTCTTATTCTCTGTGCCTGAATAAAGACCCTCATCTGTGATTTCCATGCAGGATAATTGGAACCGTCCAACAGTAGTGGCCTAATAATTGATGCTCCTTCTTTTATGGCTATAATTGTGAAACCCAAATTTGCACCAACTTGATGTACCAAGTTCTGATTACAGAACTCGCTCTGATACCAATTGAAAAAATCGTAGAGGGAAGTAGTTTCGCAAACTTTCCAATTTTACCGTGGTCGTCTCTAGCACAAACAAAAAAAAATCAAAAGCGAAATAAAAATAACACCAGAAATTTGATAACACAGTTCAACATACCTTGCCTACATCTGTGGGGCCCTCACCTAGTTTAATTCTTTCACTAACGACAATAGTTTTATATAAGGCTTTACTGAGCAGAAACCACTCAACACTTGACACTATCCCTCGTCCTCACTACCCGTGAGAATTTCACACCCAATAGTATGACCACCTTGTACTAACCGCAACAGAGGATTTTCTTAACACTCTTTTTAACGAAAGAACAATAAATAAATAACTCAAGTGATTGACTAACTAAGAACAAGAATAAAAAACACAAAAAAAACTTCTCAAAAGGTTCAACTTCCCTAAAATAATCTAAAAGTTGTCGCAGCAAACTATGGACTGATTTTTGCAAACTCTAACATCAACTCACAGCAGCAGAGGAAGACATCACGCACAACTAATTAAACAAATATGCCTTCGGTAGAAGATGAACACAATGGTTAAATCAACTTAATCATGAGTCATGCAGTGAAAACTCAACATAAACTCGTAAGCAATTTAAGATGTCGTACCCACAAAGAATTATCAACTCACGTACAAGAACTTCACTTACTCACAATCAATTAACTAATAAACCCCTGCTGCTCACATACAGAAATAACACCTGAAGATATTTTCAGCAACACACATGAACCACAAACCTTAGGTTACGTCATACACCCAACTTCAGCTTTTCACCGAATTTTAATCGACATATGGTCAGGCCCGAAACTTCCAGCTAATCAACCCAAACTTCACACACACGTGATATGTCACACCACCTCTCAAGATAGACTTCAATCCAAGATAGGATTCTTTCACAACTAGAAGATCATCCATATAGTTTTTGAATCCAAGTCAAACAAAGATTATTAGTTAGCTACCATCATCCAATTAATATCTTATAAGTCTAATTCATAAAGAATGCCAAAAATAATTACTTAGATATATAACATATATCCTAACACATACCATATGTGAATTTTTTATTGATAGGGATAATACAAGTCATATTCTCAACTTATATTATGTGGAGGATCATTTAAAGCTATGTGAACCTTAAATTTAAAGTACCCTTTTGACTCGAGTTTTAATTCCAAAGAATTGAATTAATGTTTGCTACCATAGAATGTTACTAGAAAATGATGAATGATTTGATACAGTGGGATATTCTAGAAAAGCTAGTTAATTTGATCCAAAGGATTGAGAAATGAGGAAGATCACTTCAATTCTAAGTTTACATTAAGATGTATTCAAAGGGGCCTAGCTTCTATGTAAAAGGCAATATGTACAAAATATTTATATAATAAGAAACAGATGATGATTGATGCAATAAATGATATAGGGTATAACGTTCTAAATCTACTTATAGATCAATTCATTAGTTAAGAAGTCATATATTCCTAACAAATGTTTGATAATATGCTTTCGTAATATGTTGGTTGCACGAGACATTAGACAAGCATGAGTAATGTAGAATTATTTTCTTTTTGGTTAGTTAACTTTATTATGTGTGACTAGGAGATAATTGATAAGTACATATAATAAGTTAATAAAATGAAACATTGTAATTTTAAACATCACAACTTTTAGAAACTCATATATAAGACATGATGTATCAAAAAGATAAGTGACTGGATAAGAAGAAAATTAAAATCACTAGAAAAATATGTAGGAGTTTTGTAAGTTTGAGATTATACAAGTCTCTTATCTTATAGATTAAAGTAAAATTTCATAAGTGATTTTTGTTTTTGATCAGTCATACAAATATGTTTTGATCTTATCATATTATCTGTAAATGAAATTTTCTTACACCAATTATAATTGAAATGTTTTCCTTTGTGCTGGTCCCATCTTCATTTGGTGTTCTTTCACTTACCTAGCTGCCTTTGACACATCTAGGCAAAATTTAAAAGAAAAGTGAAGATAACAGGGGATATTTTCAAAAAAAATATTGAATTTTATTTAAATTATATTTAACAATCATATACATCAAACAATTTTTTTAATGTATGAAGTGATTTCATATGTAAAATTTGTTGGGTGCGTGATATTTATGCTTATAAGAAAAGTAGAAAAGCAATTGCATAAAGTAATTATTCTTTTTAATTTTTAAATTCTTTAACATAATCTAGTTCCTCTTCATTTTTAAAAACAAAAAATAAGGAAGATAAAACATTCTTAGATAAAGTTCCAATTATTAGTTTGCAACTTATTCTTAAATGGGTTCTCAATTCTAGAAAATAAGGTTACATGAACAAATCATGGTTTGGACTCTGGAGGGTTACATTAATTATTTTTTTTAGAAAATGAAAGGAATACTATTTATAGAGACTACATTATTACAATGAGTTTAAGAGAGCACTTGACAACAAAAAACGCAGAAAAGATACGAAGGAACAAGTAGGAAATCAATTTACAAATGTCATCTATGTCTAATGTCAGGGGATAGATGGAGTTGTAAATTTTTGGCTATTAAGACGATTCTGATCCAGTTAATAATGTTATAGACAAGCTGGTATTTATCCACTTTAAGGTTAGAACATCTCCGAGAGTTATGCTCTTTCCAAAAGGAATATATAGTAGTGGTAAAAATACCTAATAAAGTATCGCATTTGACATACTCTTTTTAGTGCATTGAATAGCCCACTCCAACGAGTGCTCCCAGGTATAAGGACATACATTACTTGTAACCATGTGTAGAATCCTACTCCAAACAGCCTTTAAGTAGCTATAACAAAAAAAGAGATGTCCCTATCTTCTGCAGCCAATTTACATAACTAACAAGTTGCATCCACAACCCCATGCCATTGACTCTTTGTTCTGAGTCTGTTCTTTATCACTAGCCATGAAATAAAGAGGCTTTAAGTAGAATGGCATAATGCTAAAGAAGAGAATACCAAGGGACTTCAAGCAATCCTCTTGTAAAAATTTGATGGCAAGATTTATTGGAGAACTTACCTTTAGAATTAGGCACCAAAATGATAGAATCATCCATTTGCCCATTATCCAAACAGGGGAGAAGGAGAGCCAAGGAATCAAAGCCCCAGAAATTACCCTTCCGTTGTCTATTGAATAGTAAGGAAGAAAGCTTACTATTGATAGGAATATGGTTTCTCAAGTGGAAAGCAAGAGGGTTGAGAAAGAGAGGCCTCAAGTCCAATTATAATACCAGAACCAAGTTCGTTCGTCATTACCAATCATATGCTTAATACATGGATATACTAGGTCACGTAGCTTCATCATCTGGATAAGTTTCCAAAAAAACTCCCTAATGCAAGGAGTTACCCAAAAGTTCATATTTTTTAAGTGAAACTCATGTATCTATTTAACCCAGAGAGAATTGTGGTCCATGTATAGCCTTCAAAGCCTTTTGCACATTAATACCTTTTGTAAGGTTGATATAGAAACTATCCCATACACCCCAAATTTCTTGCTTAATTATTATTTTACTTCCTCTTTAATTTTTACTGATTCTCATCAGAGGTTAGGAAAAACAATCATAAAATGTTTCATTATCACGCATCTCTGGACCACTTATACATGTTGTCATTATTCTTCAATCAAGAATATAATAAAAAGATAAATACAAATACCATTTCCATCCCATTTTCCTTTTAAGCATCTAAGAACAAATACCTAAAATTTTCTAGAACAAAACAAATTGGTCTCATGGGCTTTTTAGGACGTGGAAGTGAACTTGGTTTTGATGTTGTAGTTCTCTTTGTTGCCACCTTGGAAGGCCCTAGTCAAGACATTGTCAGGAATAGTTAGAGTTAAAGCGAACAGTTTCATAGCCATGGATTGTGTACCAAGTAGTTGACTGTTGAATGCTAAGAGTACTGAGGCTGGTTTGTATTGGTTGTTCTTCTAAAAGTGAACAAGGGCTTTAGGGAACACAAAGATCTCGCCTTTTTTGATATGCTTAGAGATCAACTTGTTTGTAGTGGTAATAAACCCAACGTCCAATTCACCTTCCAGAACAAAGATCATTTATGTGGCTTGTGGGTGTGTATATAGTGGGTTAAGGCCCTCTGGTGTGTAGTTAATACGAGAGAGGGACACACCTAGGGTGTTTAACCCTAGAATTTTCTATTGTAGTTTAAGAATATATTACAAAATATTGTGTTTATTCAGTTACGATTTTGCTAGAAAAGAAACAGGAAGAATATCGAGAAAGAGAGAGAAACATAGAATCCATTCGATATAGAGAGAGAGAGAAGAGAAAACATTCATATGGTTTTACATGTCAGTATAGCCATTATAAGTTGGCTTAAATACAGACAAACAATTATTCATTATACTCTCATCCAGCATTACAATCCTGAACGCTTATTGAAATGCAGCGCTTCGCCTTAGTTACTAATGTTTGGTGAATATTTTTGTCATTTATCATTTAGCATCTTCTTCTCCACTTGTTTCTACAACAATTCCCCTCTCTTTAACATTTTTTCCACCAAATTGATCTCTAGAAATCGTTTCTGAAGGTCGAAAAGATATTCCCACGTTGCATTAATGCTTCCACCGTCTGACCATTGAACTAACAACTGAGTCACTGCACGATTACTTCTTTTTGCTATACGCCTTTCCAGTACTACCATAGGGACACACTTAACAGGGGTGATGAACTCTAGCAGTGTAGAAGAAGTTCTATCCTGATCCATGTGTGCTTTCTTCAACTATGATACATCGAACACGTTATGTATCAAGGAAGTTGGTCGTAGTTCGAGTTTGTATGTGACTTCCTAATTTGCTGCATCACTCTGTATGGTCCATAATAAAGTGGAGACAGCTTCTAGTTATTCTTCCTTTGAAGAGTGTATTGTCTATATGGTTGTAACTTCAATAACACCATTTCTCTGACTTAAAATTCACGCTTCGAACGTCTAGAGTCAGCAAACTGCTTCATCCTATTTTAAGCTTTCTGCAAATGAAATCTTGTTGCATTGGTCATTGTTTCCCCGTCTTTTAGAACTCGGTCCACTTCTGTCACCTTTGAATCTTCTGCTATGTATTGTGTGTAAATCGGCGGGTGATAGCCATATAACAATTCAAATGGTATGGAGTCAATGGATGGGTGATATGATGTGTTGTACCACTACTCAGCCAACAGTATCCACTAAATCTACTGTTGAGGGGTTTCACTATAGAAGCATCGTAAATATGTTTCTAAAATTTTGTTCACCGCTTCTGTGAGGCCATTTGTCTGAGGATGGTAGGCGATGGAGTATTTCAATTGAACTCCTTTCAAGCAGAGTAACTCCTACCAAAATTTACTCAAGAAGATTGGATCTCTTTTTGCTAATAATTGATTCCGGCATTACGTGTAGTTTAAACATGTTATTGAGAAATAATTTTGCAATTTTACAAGCAAAGTAAGGATGTTTTACTGAAACGAAGTGAGAATATTTGGTGAATCGATCGACAATCACAAAAATAACTAACTTCCCTTTAGATAGAGGGAGTCCCTCGATGAAGTCGACGCTAACCTCCCTCCAGCTACCTTCCGAAATTCTAATTGGTTACAATAACCCAGGATATGCTGAATTGTCATGCTTGTTCCTTTGACAGTTTATACATTTCTAGACAAAATTCTGCACATCCTATATCATTCCCTTCCAGAAAAACATATTTTGTAACTTTTTTGTTGTTGCAACCGCACCTGCATGTCCCCCCATAGCCTCATCATGATTGATTCCAATTATCTGCTGTCACAACACCTTGTTAGCGCCAATCACTGAACGACCCTTCCACCTTACTAATCCATTTTTCCATTCATACGCACTAGACTTCAAACTTCCCATCTCCAATTTTTTGATAATTTCCTGAATTGCTCGATCCTCTCCCTAATTTTCTTGATTTCTTCCAATAATTCTCCATGTAATTGTGTTACTGATAACATCATCATCTCCGTACTCATGATTCTTGAAAGGGCGTCAGCGACATTATTTTCCTTTCCATTATAGTACTGTACCTCAAAATCATATCCGAGAAGCTTAGATAACCTTGATTGTTGGAAAGGAGTCGACAGACACTGCTCCAACAGATATTTGACGCTCCTATGCTCTGTTCTCATAATAAATGGTTTGTAGCTCAAGTAGTGATGCCAGTACTTGATATCCTTAATTACCACCAGAAATTCTTTTTCGTAAGTTGATATTTTGTAATGCCTTCTTGTCAATGATTTACTGAGAAAGGCGAAGGGGTGGCCATCCTGTTGTAGTACTACTTCAATCCCTTGTTAACTCGCATCTACCTCAATCAGAATGTTTTTGAAAATTTGGTAATGCCAACACCGGTGCTGATGTAATTGCCTTCTTCAAGTTCTCAAAAGCGCCCTTCTCTTCTTGTTACCAATCCCAATTAGCCACGCATTCCTTTTTTAAAAGCTTTGTTAATAATTTAGCTATTAACCTATATCCTTTAATGAATCTCCAGTAGTACCCCGTAATTACTAAGAACCCTTGGAGCTCCTTAATTCCTTTGGATTCTGACCATTCCTCATTTGTTTTAACCTTCTAATTATCAGTTGCTACCCCATCTTTGAAATTGTATATCTCAGATACTCAATTTGTCGCGCCCCAAATACATACTTACTTCCCCTTAAAAATAACTAATTACTCCTCAATGTCTCCAATGCTGTTGAAATGTGTTGTACATGTAGTTGCGACGATGAATTGTAGATCAGTATGTCATCAAAGAAGACCAGAAAAAATTGATGCAAATACAGTTTAAATAGGTCATTCATCAATCTTTGAAACATCGAAGGCCCATTCGTCAGACCAAATGGCATAACCAAAAACTTATAGTGACCTTCGTGTGTCTTGAAGGCTATTTTTGACACATCTTCAAGTTGCATCCAGATTTGTTGGTGTTCTGAACGCAAGTTTAACTTGGTGAACTAGCTAGCCTCATGTAATTCATCTAACAATTCTTCGATCAGTGGTATTGGGAATTTGTCCCTTACCGTATATTTGTTCAACTTCCTGTAATCTACACACATACGTCATGAATCATCCTTCTTCTTGACTAAAACCACTGGCAAGGTATAAAGATCTTAACTATGTAGAATGAAGCCCTGTTTCATGATATCTTGAACTGATTATTCTATTACATCTTTTTGTGCCCCTGAATATCGATATGGACGAATGTTAATGGCTTATATTCCTTCTTTCAAAATTATCTGATGGTTGTATTTGCAATCTGGAGGAAGATGGGTCAATTCCTGGAAAACCACTACATAATTTGACAAAATAGCATTAATCTTGTCGAATACACTCCACTGCTCAATTGTCATTCTCATTTGCTATAACTGGAATTTAATGGGCATTGACAACTATATCATGAACAATTGACCACTTGTTGCGCGATGTAATGTTCTCTGAAATTCTTTGCTAGAAATGACTCTGGATCTCCCTTTTGGATTTTTGCTTAACATGACCAAATGTCCCTCCCATTTAAAAGTCATCGTTCGGTCCTTGAAGTTACATAATACCTATTGGACCCCGTTTCTAGAGCCCAACTATCTGGAATATCAAACGATATGAACGTATTATCCTATAAGATTATTTCCATAGGATCTCTCTAGCCAAAAATAGTCCAAACAGTGAAATCACAAATTGACTTCTTTAGAACAGTTGTAGCTCCATGTCTCTAGTTTATTTTGAAAATAATCATCTTATTCGGAGCTCTACAGGTCAAGATATGATTAAAATACTGAAGTATGTTTGGTAAAACAATCAATCCATGCTCTTTCGGTCGTTTCCCTCACTTTCTCTCCATCAATATTTTTTGA
>JANZXP010113311.1:0-17957 GCA_027576715.1 Erythroxylum flavicans
TGCATTTCTAATGTCTTGTATTTTGATTTACCAATAAAAAGAATTGATGGATTACAATTAGTAATTTGGAGTTAATTGTTACAAATGGGAGGTTGATGAATTAATATTTACATTTAGCTTAGGATAAAAATTTCAAGTGGCAAGATAAGTTGACATGTGAAAATTTAGGTTGGCTAAGCCTATAAAATGAGTAATATATGGCAGTAGGAAAAATGACTTAGAGAATTGAGTGACAAATGCAGAAGAACTAAGTGATATTTGGTAGCCTAAAGAGTGGACATATAGCTAGTTTAGACACTTGATAAGTGTCCTTTAACTCATCTTATACCTACACCATATGACATAGACACTTCCAAAATCATCTTCATTGTATTCTGCTGTAACCCTCTCCTTGTTGTCCGTCTCACTGTCAAAACTCACTCCTCCCTCACATCTTGAGTTTCTGCTCTAAATTCTGTCCATTACCACCTTAAAACCCTTGTCAATTTCTTTAGAAAGATGACTATATTCTGCTATCTTCTTCTTGCCTCTGCTGAAACTCATCCTACTCCCTCATTATTCTTGAGATGATCTTGTATGCATGTGAGGAAAAGCAGGCTTAATTCATTGAGGTGAAGTTTAAGCTAAACAAGTAAGTGAAGTACTAATCTATTGTGGCATATGATAACAAAAATTATGATGATTGATTAGGGATATATTAAAAGTGGTATTGGTGTTGAAATTGTGCTAGAAAATGATGAATGAAAGGGGTACCTTCTGTTCTATTTTTTGGATGATTTAAGTTAGTATTTGAAGTATAATTGATCATGAATTCATGCTATAGATAGGTGTTATTAAAGTGTTTTCAAATCTAGAAAAGTTAGGAGTGCATGTATGACGGTATAAAATAAATGGTAATGAAACAAATGAGCAGATTTTTGTGAGATTTAATATAACCAATATGGAAGCTAGACTATAATGAATTGAAGTAGCTTTAAGGATATGAATTATGGAATGTTGATTTTATCCTTGTGTATATGTTGAACCAGTTGAGGAAAAGTCACTCTAAATTGATGCAGTTGGACATGATTAAATCTTGGAATGAACCTAGATTGTTGCTTGATTAATTGGTTAAAAGCTTGACAAGTTTAGGTTTTTAATTGATGTCATAACTTAAAGAATGTATTGGTTTTGATGTCAATGTATCCAAATCTAGAAATTATGATGTGATAAAGGAATAAAGGTGTTCTTATAAATGCAAACATGATCTTAAGGATATGAGAAATATGTATTAGGCATGAATGAATGAGCACTGAAGAACATGAGACAATTATAATGGGTAATTGTATGAATATATATTGCTGGAAAAGTTTAGTGAATGTATGATTGATGAATTTGGAGTAAATCAAGCTTACTTAAGATATAAAACTGATTGTAAACTAGTTGTATACAAGCTATAATGTTTGAATAGTTAAGATATTTGTATAAGAATACATACCCGGAAAGTCAATTGAGCACGTATTGAAATATGACATATATACATATGCATGATAGTATATTCTGATGATTAAGCAAATTAGTGATTTGTGAACTATGTGTGTATTGCATAACAATGATGCGTGAGGTGATCGTCAACATCCAGACATTGCTGGAGCATCAAGGCAATAACTTTTCTAGCGCGTACTATAAGTTAACTTATATGTGTAAACTCATTTGTATATGCTTTTGTATGAATTGTATGTTTAATATGGAATGTGTGTACAACTGATTGATAAATGCCGGACTTAGATTCGAAGAGTTTGATATATGTGGCATGAGTACATAGCATATGAAATGATGCATGTCATCACATTGAAATGCATGATAAGATAAATGAGTTGTGGCTAGAGTAAACGATATGCAGAAAAGAGCTTTAAGCTCAGGTTTATGAAAAAGATCCTCAGGCATAGATAATATGTACTTGGTATCCACAATGGACATGGGCTAGAGATGATGTTGATATCAACAATAGATAAGGGATAGTAAATTAGGTTAATAGGAACTTAGTCATAAAAAACAAAATGAGAATGAAAACACATATGCATTTGTATATACATCCCTACATGTATCAAATGATTGAATTGAAATGAATTATTGAATTGTTTTAAAATAGTGAATTATAGTTGAAGTTAGTGGATGATATGTTGTGATATACAATGCTAGCTTATATGATATACCTGTGGAAGTATGATAAACTTTGATAGACTTGTTTTTGTGATGTGACTTGAGTGAATACATCAATAATGGTTCACTCTTTGAGTTTGCAAACTCATCGAAATTGTAACGTTGTTTTCAAGTTCAAGGGAGTTCTAGCTACTAAGGTGATATAATAAAAGTCTAGTACTTGCATTTTAGGGATAAGAATCACTCAAATATCTAATCAGCTAAATCTGAGTAGTCTAGTTAGAGTCTTGTTTATTAGCATCCCATTTCATGTTATATATTTGGTATTGAGAATGAACTAAAAAAATGTTGTGTAATGTATATGTGGTTTGAATTGTAATGACACATGCGACTTTTATGTTTGTGAATGAAATGGGAAGAAATGAGCATTTATAATGCTTATGATATGTTTAATGCCTTTAATGAGTTAGTTTGATTGTCTTAACGTACCATTTTCATAAAGTATGTTCTTGAATATCCTTTGGTATGTTCGGGCTTATGCCCTATGGGAGTTGTATGTTACAAAAAATTATAAAGTTATTTTACTTAGAAACATACCATATAATTTTTTTTTACTTTTTACACCTAATATTTTAAGATCTACTAAGATCTAAACTATGTCCACTTTTGTTTCAAAAATTGCACTTTTCTCTTAATAGCTCTTCTTTTTCTCTATCTAATAAGATCTAAACTAAGTCCACTTCTATTTCAAAATTTGCTCTTTTCTCTCACTAATTCTTCCTTTTCTCTATCCACTTTTAGTAAAGAATGAAGATTTACAATATAAGCCAATCTATAACCAAATCCTATAGTATTAATGAGAAAAATTAAATTTCTTATAAAATAGTTAAATCATAACTTTGAGAAACTAGCTATTTGCTATATAGAAAGAATTATTCGGTAAGTTTTAAAGTTTAATGAAAAATAATGGACAAAGTACTCATGACTATCAAAATTTGATAGTTATAGGTTGCATGATGTTTTAATAGGCATTTTAGTAACTTTTTAGTTGTTAACGAATTTATTTATGTGTGTTTAGGTTTATAATTGTGTTAGTTAGTTCGATATTTGTGTTTTGAGTGATATGTGGGTTAGAGCATGCTATTGAGCTTTAATTTGTCATGTTTGAGGTGCTTTGATATGTTTGTTAGTGTTTGAGACTAGGTATCCAAGAATGAAGAAGATTTGGAGGAAGCAGGCTATGAAACGATTGTGGTAGAAGTAAATTTTAAGCGCCACGATCATAATTATGGCCGTCGTGATGACAAATGCAGGGACTGCTTCAAAACTTCACTTTTCGAGGGTTGTTTCAAACATTTTGGCTTGGGTAAACCTAGTCTTTACCTTATAAAGCACTAGGACTATAAAAGACAAAAGAAGGACCTAATCTAGAGAGCCTCTATTTGCCACTTTGGGAAAAATCTAAGGAAAAGGAAGAAGGAAGACAGAGAAGAGTAGAAAGAAGAAGGTGGAGCTTCATTTGCTTCAACCTCCAATCCTCTAAGTAATCCTTTCCTCTTTTATTCTTTTATTTCGTTCAATTGATGTATGAGATGGAATTGATAATGATGAACCTTAGGTTAAGGATGTTATAACTTCTTTTAGGGATTTATACTTGGTTTAATGTTAATTTAGTTGCTTTTGTTGTTAATGATGTTAGGTGTTGTGATTATTTTTTGTAATTGTATGCTTCGGTAATAAATTGAGCTAGTGAACCCAATACAAAATGATTAGGTTAGTTAATAAGAGTTAAATGATCTAATAGACAACACAAATAATAAAATTGGTAATTATATAGTGAGAACTAAATAGGTTGTGAGTTGTTTTGTTAATCGAGATATTACATGTTCGGTAACCCAACTTAGTTATGTTTTACAATTTAGGGTTTAGTGATTATAACTCTAGAGAGACTAATCCATCCTTCGAAAGTTTAGGATTGACGTTGTATTAATACAAAGGTGACTAAGTTAGCATTGATTATAGGATAAATCCCCTTTCTCATAAGTTGTTAATCTTCCTTGTTTAAATTTCAATTATCAATTGGTGGTGCTCAAATTTGATTTCTTGCATTAATTTAGAATTCTCATTTCAATCACTCTATAGTTGATTGTTTACTTTTGTATTTAGTCTTTATTTTTAGTTTAATTATATTTATAGGCCTTAGACAAATTAGGATTCGATTAGTTCACTAATTCCTTGTAGGATCGACACCTCATATACTATGCTATAGCCCATGTGCTTGCTAAATATTAAGATTTTTATAAGATTAAAAGTTGCTCAATAAGTTTTTGGTACCGTTGTCAGGGATTGAACCTGAGTCGACAACTGATATGTGTGTATTAATATATATTTTTCTAGGTAATTGACATGTGTTTCCTTGCATAATTGTTGAATATTGTTGTAGTTTACTATTCATTTTGTATGTTTTGTTTAGTTTGATTTCCATTGTTCTTCTTTTATTTTTGATGTTAATTTAGGGTAAGAATTGACTACTTTCATATAGGAAGGAAGATGAAGTAGCTTAGAGATTAAGCTAGAGATCAAAAAGGAAAAAAAAAGAGGAGTCCATCTGTTGTAAATTCCCAAGATCGTAGGAATCATGCCAATTCCCACGATTATGGGAATTACAATCCAAGACAATACGAGGGGCTTCATTAAACTTAGGGTTTTTGGACTATTAAAGCATAATTAAGCCTCCATCTTAGGAGGAGACCAAACCCTTCGGTAGAAACACCATCCTTGAGTGAAGAATACATGTTTCGAGCCTTGAGGAAGGATTGAAGTCAAGGATCATCATTAAGATTGGAGAAAATAGCATATCAATACCAAAGTTTCCAGATTTTGTCAAAGAAGAGAAGGAGTTTCCTTATTCAATTTTCTGTCAAATTTACTTCTTATATTCTTTGTCAAATGATTTATTCGAATGTTGATAATATTATGGAGACCATGTTAGGTTGATTTAGTTTTAGGGATTGCTTTTGAACTATTTTATTAGAACTCCTATTTTATTGAATTGAATGAAGTTGTCTTTGATGATTATTGATTTTATTTGCGTTCTTACAATAAATTGAGAGAGTGAGTGAGATTAATTATGTAGGATTGTAAAATGATAGTTGGCGACCTATAGACTTACAATCATCACGTCAAATGATTAGTTAGAAGAGAGATCTAGGCGAAGTCAATTGATCACCCATAAGATAGTTTAATAACTAGTTGAATTGGTAGAGTCATTGGGTAGGTTAAGAGATCGTCCCATTGATTCTCTTTAATTTGATTAGGGACTATTAATTACACAATGAGAAAGGGTAGTTAATACATTCAAAAATATAGGATGAGACACAATTCAATTAATAAAAAAGGAGGGAGACAAACTAGGGAAAAAAGTAATCTCTAGTCTTTAGATTTTTTAATTCTGATTTTTCTGCATTTCAATATTATCTATTGCTTTGTTTTAGTCTTGTAATTTTAATTTAATTTTCTAGATTATTTACATTAAACAACTTCATTTCTTAAATTTTTTTTTGTCTAAATTAAGTGGTGTCTGGACATCAATCCCTGTGGGATTGATATCTACTCTTTTTAATTACAAGTCACGACTCGTACACTTGCAGTTTTTGAGCATAAAACAAGTAGATAGGTTTTACCATTAACAAGTTTTTGGCACCGTTATCAAGGATTGATTGTTTAGCATCTTGTTTAGTTTAGATTACTTTGATTTAAAAGTTTTTAATACTTTTCCTTGTGTATTTGCAGGTGCATGGACACAAGAAGCACGTGAAAATCGACAGAATTTGGTAATAACGAACTATCCGATGTCACAAGACACATCAAGACATCTTAGAATAAGGAATGAGACATCCGAAGAGCTAGATGCCAAGAAGAAATAGAAAGAACAATGATTGAAGATAGATATTATAAGGAACAAGGAACTTTTGCAAATTACAATGAGGTATAGTATGGTTGGGGAAGTATTGATCTTTATTGGAACATGTACTCTCCGAAATGGCAGAACCACCCAGATTTTTATGAGTCCAACAATGTAAGAACTCACATGGGACTTCAAGACATATTTGAAGTTCAACAGGATGAGTCCAGTTCATGAGATTCCAAATTCGACGAAATCATTGATAAACTAACAGAAATAGAAGAGAACTAGAAGAGAATGTTTTCTATCTAAGAGGAAAGTCAGAAGAGCCTGGAAGAGAAGTTTAATCAAGTTTTTAAAAATCATGCCATTTCTATTCACAACCTAGAGACTCAAGTAAGACATCTTTCCTGTTAATTTTGTAAGAGCCGTATGGAAGACTTTCTGAGCAATATGGAATTATATCAATGAGAGCAATATGAGTCTATCACACTTAGAAATAGGGAAAAACAAGAAGAACTAGTGGAAGACCATACTAAACCTTACTTTATAGAAGACCAAGAATTAATACAGAGGATGAAGAAAAGGATGAAAACCATCCCTATTATTCACCAGTTCTTGATATAAAAAAGTTATGAAAGTCTCTGTTTGGGAAGCAAAAGAAGTAGAGAAGATGAAGGTGATTAAGGAAGAAAGAGAGCAACTCACCTTCGTACAGGACAAACTATTGAATTCAATGGAAGATTCAGGGAGTTTTGTTATTCCCTGTTATATTGACAGTTTAATTGGAAAAAAGACATTATTGAGCTTAATTGGTTTTCATAACATTATCCATATTGTACTTTTGATTATTTTGCAATTTGTAGCTTACTTACAGGCTACAAAACCAATGTTGAATGAAAGAGGTGGAAGGAAGTCGCTTATAATTGATCCTGGCTGAGTTTCCAAGGAAGAGCGTCAAGCTACCAACGGTAAAAGAAGCTTTATATGGGAGGCAACCCATGGAATTCTACTTCCTTTTGATTATTTTTTCCTGTTTGTTTGTTTGATTTATTTAGTTATGATCATGTTTGAATTGATTTTGATTGATGATCAATTGGGTTATTTTTTAATTTCAACTTGTTTTCTTTTCAAAATCCTTGATGATAATATTAATTTGATGTGTTTGTAGGTTGTGGGATCATGGAGAATCAAAATTTAGCTTGGAAGAAGGTTTGAATTTATGAGGATCACCTCTCCCCATGACTGTGGGAATTGGATTGATTCCCACAATTGTGGGAAATGTCTCTAGAAATCTTTTGGAGAGAAAACCCTTGATTGTGGGAAATAAGGTGATTCCTACAATCGTGGGAAATCTCTCCAGAAATTTCCATCCAGAGGGAAACTCCCTTTTCTTCTCTCACCTATTCTTTAAAATTTCACTCCCTCCCTCTCTAACCCACGAAATTCTCTTCTCCCACTCTCTAAAACTCTTCAATTTCCTCTAGATTCTTAGTATTTTCTTATACTCTTTCATTAATCTTACAATCCTTTCATCTTTTCATGCATTAATCATTCAAAAACACAAGGATTTAGGTAAGATTTTGCTCTCTCTATCTTAAATACAAATTTCACTCATCTTCTTCTCAATTTTTACAGACTTTTCTTCTTACAATGGCACCAAGGAAGATGATTGCTAGGAAATCAGTTGATGAACTCCCCTCGTACGTTTCCAGTAAAGGTAAGTGCAATTTTGCGGTGACTTAAGGTATACATTTTCGCAACCTTAGGGATAGAGAAATAGTCGCTCCTAGGTATTTTGATTTTGATTTGTTAGAGAACATAGTAGTGAGATGACAACTTGAGCAACTAGTTGCAAATGTAGGGTGGAACAGGTTTGTTCGGCGCAATGTACCTATTAATGCTACTATAACTCTAGAGTTTTTCACAACAGTCCAGTACAACCCTAAAATGGATGTCTTTTGGTTTAGGTTAGCTAGAAATGTTTTAAACTTGATTATTCTATCATGCATGAAATTTCCAATTTGTTGAATGCAAAAATTCTAAATGGTCACGCTAATTTTGATGTTGATTCTTATAGGAAAACTCTCGCAGATGAAGAACATTTTAACTCACGGAATGCAACAAATTCTTTAATCCGGAGTGCCGAGCATTTACTTTTACACAAATTTATGTGTCTAACTATGTTTAATAAAACTGAAAACAGTAAATACTCGACCAAAGAACTTTTCTTTTTATGATGCATGGATCGAAAAATTAAAATCAATACACCTTATAGGATTTTTTGATCAATAATAAGTGTTTTTAACAAAAGAGCTCGTGCTTTGGAATGTCTCATATTGCTTCTTCTTTAGATGTGCTTTATAAAGTTAATATGGAAAATTTACGCACAACGTCACACGATATGTTTGACATATCATATTTGAGACTTTCTGAGATTTTAGATTTCCATTCTATGGAACTCCGAAATCCTCAAACACGTACTACAGTAAGGAACAGCAGGGGCACCAGTATAGTCACTCCCAAACCCTCTATATCCTACGCAGTCCTAGAGCCAAAGGAAGAAGTAGTGGAGGAGGAACCGAGTGCACCAGTGGAGGTTGACCAATTTTAGCACAACTTTGACTAGATGGCCTCCAATCAACTATAGATGACATCCCAACTAAATGAGCTTGGCACCTAAATGTGGCAAGTCGACAAGGAACAACGTAGCTTGAAGAAGAGGTTCCTTAACTTTTGTCGAAGGAACAATTTTGAAGCCCTTCACCTTCACTATCACCACCATTATCTAAATAAACTTTTCTTACCCTTTCATTTTTATATTTTGTTGCTTCTTTTGTTTGATTTAATTTCATCTTTTGTTGGGTGTTTCATGTCATTTTCTTTTAGTTAGTTTGCTGTCATTTTTTGTTTGGTTTCATGTATTTTGTTAGTTTCTATTGCTTTTGTTTGGTTTGAATTCATTTTCCCTTATTTGGTGGTTGACTTGTCACATTGAGGATAATGTGAACTTTAAGCATGGGAAGGTGACTTTGACTTTCTCAATTGCATTGTTTGCATTCTGTTAAATAGGATGTATGGTTAGGCATATTATGTGCTTAATGTTAGCAATTGAACCTCATTTGAATCATTCTAATAGATACTGCCATGAGATTCTGTCATGCTAGTTGAAATTAGATTTAATGCATGCTTGAACTTGGATTGGGCTACTTAAGTAGAAAGTGAACCATATAGAGTGATGAAAAATAGTTGGTTACATAAGCTTAGTCACAAATTGACATTTTAACAATAAGGTAGTGTAGAGATGCATAATGAGTTTTCATTTGAGCCAATGTGAGGATTGAGCCATATGACTCCATCGATAGTCATTCTATTTATATTTCCTTAGGTTATTACCTCCAAAACTTGCTTTGAATCGGTTTGAGTCTACTAGATGCATATCTAATAGACATGATTTAGGCCTTTTTTGTGTTGACCCTTGGCTTAAATGACCTACCCCTTGTATTCTTCTTTACTACTCCCGTTGAGCCTTAACCTGTTGTTTCTTGAAAACACCCAAAATTTTAAAACCTTAAACGTTTTTTAACCTACCCATTCTCAAGCTTAATAGAGTATTAAGTAATACATTAGTTGGGATCATTGTGAAAATTTATTGAGATGAGTTGAGTATATTTTTGCCTATGGATTACATTGTATATAGCGCTATTTTGATTCATAGTTCTTCCATGTATTTAGAAAAAGAAAAAGAAAAATGAAAAAAAGGAAAAGGAAAAGGAAAAAAAAGAACAACAAGTGAGTAGCATCAATAAGTGTAGAATATCAGTTAAAATTGTATACCTTGGAGTTATGCTTTGTTATCCCATTTTTATCCGCTTTTTACTTTACTAATGCTTGTGCTTAACCCTTTTTCTCTCTTTACCCACCTTAACCCTTACTACATTACAACCCTAAACAACTCCTTTTGATCTATTTATGTATGCAATCATTGTAGAGGTGAATTGGTGTATTAGCAAGCCTATGGTACTGTAGTTTCCTATAGGAAGTTTGAACGAAACACTAACCATCAAACACTTGAGAGAAATGAGTGAAAACCATGAGGAAAATTCATTTTGCATCTTTACTTATCTTTGAGTGATGGTTCCAATTGTTGAGTTTGCTTATGTATATTAATGAAAAAGTAGTCATGACATATGTATTAACTTGATATTTGAGTTGGCTTAATTTTTAGGGATTGTATTCTTTGATCTTTGTGAAAATGAAGTGATAGAATTGATTGGTTTTATTTATTTTGCTTGAGGACAAACAAAGATTTAAGTGTGGGGATGTTGATAGACGTGCATTAGTCTATATTTTTCTATGTAATTGGCATGTGTTTCTTGTATAATTGTTGATTATTATTATAGTTTAGGATACATTTTGTATGTTTTCGCTTAGTTTGATTTCCATCATTATTCTTTCATGTTTGATGTTAATTTAGGGTAAGAACTAAGCTAGAGATCAAAGAGGAAAAGAAAAGAGGAAGTTTTGCGGCCAGTTCCCATGATCCTAGGAATCATGCCATTTCCCACGATCGTGGGAACTACAATGTGAGATAATACGCGAGGCTTCATTAAACTTAAGGTTTTTATATTATAAAAGGATAATTAAGCCTCCATCTTAAGAGGGAGATGAAATCTTTCTGTAGAAACACAATCTTTAAGTGAATAAGACATGTTTGGAGCCTTAAAGAAGGATTGAAGTCAAGGATCATCATAAAGATTGGAGAAAATAGCACATCAACACCAAAGTTTCTAGATTTTGGAAAAAAAGAGAATGAGTTTCCTTATTCAAATTTCTATCAATTTTACTTCTTTCATTCTGTGTAAAATGGTTTATTTGAATGTTGGTGATGCTATGGAGACAGTGAGTGGCTAATTTAGTTTTAGAGATTGTTTTTGAACTATTTTGCTAGAACTCCTATTTCATTGAATTGAATGAAGTTTTCTTTAATGATTGGTGATTTTATTTGTTATCTTGTATTAAATCGAAAAAGTGAGTGATATTAATTGTGTAGAATTGTACAACGAGAGTTGGCAGCCTATAGACATACAATCATCACATTAATTGATTAGTTAGAAGAGAGATCGCGATAAATTCAATCGATCACATATAGGATAGTTTAATAACTAGCTAAATTGGTAGAGTCATTGGGTATGTTAAGAGATCGTCCAATTGATTTCCTTTAATTTGATTAGGGATAACTAATTACACCTTGAGAAAGGGTAATTATTACATTTAGAAATCTAAGGTGAGACACAATTCAATTAATAAAATAAGACGGAGACAAAATAGGGAAAAAATAATCTCTAGTCTTTAGATTCTTGAATTGCGATTTTTCTGCACTTTTGTATTGTCTATTGCTTTGTGTTAGTCTTTTAATTTTAAATTAATTTTTCAAATTATTTGTATGAAACAATTTCATTTTTTAAACAAAGTCTTGTCTAAATTAAGTGGTGTCTGGGCATCATTCCCTGTGGGATCGATATCCGCTCTTTTTAACTACAAGTCACGACCGGTTCACTTGCGATTTTTTTAGTGTAAAATAATATTGTACTATATAATTACGCTCAACAAGAACAAGTTTTTGTCAAGTGAATAGGTCATGACTTATAGTGAAAAGAGCGGATATCGACCCCACAGGGGTTGATGCCTAGACACCACTTAATTTAGACAAGACTTTGTTTAAGAAACAAAATTGTTTAATGTAAATAATCTGAAAAATTAAATTAAAATTAAAAGACTAATACAAAGCAATCGACAATACCAAAGTGCAGAAAAATCGAAATTCAAGATTTTAAAGACTAGAGATTACATTTTTCCTTTTTTGTCTCCCTACTATTTTATTAATTGAATTGTGTCTCACCCTAGATTTTCAAATGTATTAATTACCCTCTGTTAAGTATAATTAATTGTCCCTAATCGAATTAAATGGAATCATTTGGACGATCTCTCAACCTACCCAATGACACTACCGATTCAACTAGTTATTAAACTATAATATGGGTGATCAATTGAATTTATTGAGATCCCTCTTCTAACTAATCAATTAACGTGATGATTGTATGTCTATAGGCTACCAACTCTTGTTGTACAATCCTACACAATTAATCTCACTCACTCTCTTGATTTATTGCAAGATAACAAATAAAATCACCAATCATCAATGACAACTTCATTCAATTCAATGAAATAGGAGTTCTAACAAAATAGTTCAAAAGCAATCCCTAAAACTAAATTAGCCACTTATGGTCTCCATAACATCATAAACATTCAAATAAACCATTTTACAAAGAATAGAAAAAGTAAAATTGACAAAAAATTGAACAAGGAAACTCCTACTCTTCTTTGTCAAAATCTGGAAACTTTAGTGTTGATGTGCTATTTTCTCTGATCTTGATGATGATCCTTAACTTCAATCCTTCCTTAAAGCTCCAAACATGTGTTCTTCACTCAAGGATTGTGTTTTTAAGAAAGGTTTCGTCTCCCCCTCAAGATAGAGGCTTAATTATTCTTTTTATAGTCTAAAAGCCCTAAGTTTAATGAAGCCCCGCATATTGTCTCGTATTTTAGTTCCTACGATCGTGGGAATCCTCTTTGATCTCTAGCTCAATCTCCAAGTTGCTCCATCTTCCTTCCTACATAAAAATAGTCAATTTATACCCAAAATTAACATCAAACATAAAAGAACAATGATGGAAATCAAACTAAGTGAAAACATACAAAATGAATCCTAAACTACAACAATAATCAACAATTATGCAAGAAACACATGCCAATTACATGGAAAAACATAGACTAATGCACACTTATCAAGCATATATCAGTAAAGGCTAATAATGTGGTTATAATCAGTGAAAGGGCTAAGTCTCAAAATTGATTACTCCTAACAAATAACTTCCTCTCTACACTCTGATGCCTAAATAATTAGGCTAATGCATGACCTAAATTAATTAGCGTCTACTCACTCATGCTCTATAAATAATAGATGTTTGGGTTCCTGATGACTTAAAAATAGGTTTTTTATTTAAAAAATTATCACCTTGCCTACTCAATGTGTGAAAAAATCCCATGGATGTATCTGAGTG
Organism: Erythroxylum flavicans; assembly: GCA_027576715.1. Taxonomy (NCBI): domain Eukaryota; kingdom Viridiplantae; phylum Streptophyta; class Magnoliopsida; order Malpighiales; family Erythroxylaceae; genus Erythroxylum; species Erythroxylum flavicans. The sequence continues at coordinate 13,171 of JANZXP010113311.1, forward strand.
TGGGGTGTTGAAGTGTTGATGTTTTGGATTTGGTAGGTTCATACTCGTCCTGCATGTTAATAGTGTGCCAGAAGTGTTCAGGAGACATTCCATAAGGAAATTCTATCCGCAGTGTTATGTAGTCCTATGTCCTTATAAACTCATGATCGTAAAGATCCATCATTAAATAGAGCTTTAAGTAACTCATCTAGATCATCTCCCCGGACATCCAAAATTGGATCATGCTTGACCAATCCTAATTATAATGGCCTTTCTTAATAAATAACTTGGAGAGCACCTTAAGGGTAAACTCCTAGTATAAGGGCTTTATGATCTTAAAGAACCAAGACCATTCTCCAATGTTGATAAGGTCCTAAACCTACTGGACCAAGTCGATTTGCTCTAGTGCCTCCCAATCAACACATCTACCATTCCCAAATTTCTTTTCCTTAAATCTCTGGTATTGAACCTCTTGGGCTCTGACATTGAAGAGCAACTATTGGGTCACTCTATGGATGGATTACATTGTCATGCTCTAGTGGTTGGAGAGCATCACTCAGGCCTCTAAAGGACCCTTCTTTAAGCTACTTCCTTGGCAGTGCCTCCTTTGCTCTTCGTTATCCCATCATTATGCTTGAAACTTAAAGCAGGGTGAGAAAATAGAAGATAAAATTACAAAGAACAGATGTTCCCCACACTAGGTTTGTATGCTCACTAAATTGTAGAATTGTGAAAAAGCACACTTAAAAGTAAACTTAAACATATAAGAAAACCAAAATAACATAACATAATAACAATTAGGCAAATTAATCACAAACTTAAAATTAAAAGAATGACAAATAACAATTAAAAGTAATCTAACGATGCAATTACAAATTTAAACCTAAAATTGAAAATAAATTACCTAATCTAACAATTACCCAAATTTGACAAAATTAGACATCTAATTCACGCAAAAATTGAAATTGAAATGAAATTAAACTAGAAAATAACATCAATTAACTATAAAACAATGAATTAATCCTAATTGCATACAAAATTATCACAATTTAATATTTAGTGAGCAAAATTGCATACCTAATTCAAATTTCATTCAATTCTCATGCAATTTATTAAATTAATCCAATAAATTATATAGGAAAGGATGAAGTTCAACATTCAAACCAAAATACCCAAAAATTCAAGCATAAATCAAGTGAAATCATTGAACGAACTTACTTAGGTATCGCAATTTTAGCAGAAAAACACTAAAAAGGGCTAGAAATTGAAAGAGTGTGACTACGTGTAGTAAAGGGAGAGAAGATAAAGAGAATAGTGTTTTTAAAGAGTTGTCGCGAACTTACATGGTCGTGTAATTAACCGTGTAAACCACAACCTCATTAAAATACAAGGGACACCGATGTGTAAGTTTGTACACACAGTCGTGCATCTGACTTTGTAAGTCTACACATGCGTGTCTAATGAGCATGTATCACTTTGTGAATATATGTGAAAAATTTTAGGAGATCTAGATTGTACATGGCCATGTCCAGAGACCGAATTGGTCTCTATAACTATGTATACTATAAAAATAGTTAGAAAAACTTAAAAATTGGTCACTTAAAATTATAAAACTTTAACACACATACCATAAACATAAAAAATATACAAAATCAACTCAAAATGCTTTATATCCTAAATAAAACACATTAAAAGTCCATAAAATCCTATGCTAACATAAAAATGGAGACAAAATGAAATAAAAATTAAACCTATGATAATTCTTGGTTTACCTTTTAATTAGCTCTTATTTAACATTTTTAGCTCAATGTACCCTATACGATCATCATCGACTTGGGTCTATAATTAGTGGCCTACTTTCACTCATTTCTTCATATAACAGTTTAATAGCCTGTGAATAAGTCACATGTTGTAAGATAATAGTAAAGACATAATGTATCAAATTAATAAACCAATAGGCTCTATTAATGCCTTTTTCGATTGCGAACTATTAATAAAGTAATCCATGATAAAAACTCCCTGAATCTTTAATTGAATCAAATAGTTTGTCTTGTAGGAGACCAATAATTCATCAATACTTTCTATATTCAACTCTTCCTCTTGCTCCTCCTCAATCACCTTTGTCCACTCTTCTACTTTCTCTTCTTAGATAGAGGCTTCCTTTTCTTCTTCAACCTCTATTTTCTCTATCATCTATTCTTCTTTTTCTTTTTAAATTGTAACTTCATTCATTACATCATCCTTTGTCTCCTCTTTATTCTAAGGCATTAATAAGCTCAAATAGTATTCTCTATTCAGCTCAATGTCTTCGAGTGAAGAAAATATCGTTTTAAATTTGTAGTTGCTAGCTTCACCTTCTGCAAAGTCTTCCATTAATATATTTAGAAGGCATTCTTTTTGCTACTATTATTACAAAGATTTAGCATAAGCATAATCGTTCCATCAATCAACGTAAGATTTGCTCCTCTTTGAATTATAAGTAGTCTCATATGGTACATTCTAATGCTAGTTTTGCATGCAACATAGATGTTCCCACATATAGTTTGGAGCCCAAACTTTAGGATTATAATGGTTACCCTTAAAAAATTCATAACAAAACATTGATATCAGTTGGGCATCCGTATTAGTTGAGAGATTCTTTCCTTATTAATAATGCATTGGTAAGTTACCTAACTTAAACGTCCAAGTTACGAAGAGAAAAGGAGTAGTTCTTTATTATTTGATCAAATTTGGCTTCCGTCCTTTTCTGACTTTCATCTTAGCTATTAAACTTGAAGCTTAGCACATCTAGTATCTTATCCATATTTGACTCCAACGATCTAAAAATATCCTGCTAAAAACTTGGTGGACTTTTTGCTTTAATGTCATTCATGCACTGTTAGTCCAAGAATAATTTGGGTAGTTTTGCCACCTGAGATTATGTATCCTAGAGTAACTCGCATCCATACTATACTTCCTTCATTGGGTTAGAAGAAGGTATCTTAAATAAAAGTATTAAAGGTTTCTTTTTATTCCTGCAATCATATAAGAAAATTATTAAAGTTGTTAAATAAAAGTAACATAAACTATTGTAAATAATATAATAATCCCTAGCAACAATGCCAAAACTTGTTGATATCTTTAATTTAAAATTTTCAATACTGTAAATATACAAATAGCAACTTATAGAATAAAAAATATCGTTTTGATTATATCATCAATCAACAATTCTTATACACATTGTTTAAAATAAACAATAAGATCATTAATTAAAAATTAAACTAAAAATAATGAAATATGTATAACTATTTATAAGGCAATAATGGAATTGGTTGATTAATTAATAATGAAAGCTAAGAATTACTTCTATCCTTATTTTTTTCCTTTACCTTCTTAATTTAGTCACAATTGATCTTGGATATCCTATAGTTATGATTACCATTCCCTCAAGATCTAATTAAGTAATCCAAATTGAAATTGATAAAAGTTGTGCTGCAATCTCCAGATTTCTCAAAGCTACTCCTAACTACTCAATTGGATTCAAAACATTCTTATGAATAACTAATAAATAATAAAGATCTCTCTTAAATTGCCTATCAATTTTATGTTGTGGGTCTATTGCAGTACCAACTCTCGCTACACAACACATCATAAATGAATCAATCCAATCTCACAATCCAAATTGATTATGAAACAGTAAACCTTATAAGTATGTCCATTAAATCAAGAATATAAAGTTCAACAAATAATTCAAGAGTAATTCCTAAATAAAAGTAATTTAGCAATCCATAGATGTAACTAAATATCCAAATCTAATCATCATGAATATTTAACAACAGTAAGGAAATAAGAAAAGAGATAACAACGAAATCTGGAATTCTTTTCTTTTTTTCCTTGGGCTGGAAAATTTGATGCCCCTTTTTATGTTTCTTCTTCCTTTTGAAGTGTCTTTGATGACTTTAATTTCTTCATTTTTTTACCTTCAATAATATCCTTTTTGCAGCAAAAACTAAGATTTTTAAAACATACATAGACACTTACACAGTCTTGTAAGTGACTGTATATCTCAAAAACACCTTACTTTACGACTTTACATGGTTGTGGAAGCTTACACGAGCACATACATGACTATATATGTCAACATGCATGGGTATGTATCTTCACACAGGCAGAAACAATGTTATTAAAGCTCCACACATCACAATGGCTTACATGGTCATTATACAAGACCATGTATCTCTAATATTGCTTCAATTCTTCCATTTTATGCCACAATTTCACTCAAATGCTTCTCCCCTTGATCCATGACGGTAATTATCACCTAAAAACATACCTGAAGCAAAATAAGTACCAAAAATACTATAAAACTCTAAAATAACAAGCAAAACACACTAAAAATGAGTATATAAATGTAATCAATCAATCATTTACCAAAAGTCATAAATGAATTTTTTGACTTATTATGCTTTAATTTTCTTGGTCTTGGTCTTATACTTGACTTAAATTGATTTGAATTTTATGAACCACACTTTAATATCTATGAGTTATTTCTTGGCTTCATTTTAAGGTACTTTCTTTTAAGATTTCAAAAAAAATTATTTGTAGTAGCTATAATTTGTTATCATTAAAACATAGGTTTGGACCTTTATTAGTTCAATACATTATTTATTTATTTATTTATTATTATTGTTGTTGTTATTGTTATTGTTATTCTTACCACTACTAGTTCTATTACTAGCATCATCGTCATGATTCTTCTTCTTCTTCTTCTTCTTCTTCTTCTTCTTCTTCTTCTTCTTCTTGTTATTATTATTATTATTATTATTATT
>JANZXP010113375.1:0-17949 GCA_027576715.1 Erythroxylum flavicans
TTACCGTCGGTAAAAGGCGACGGAAGATGTGTCGTCGGTAATATACCGACGCTAATTCGCAATTTTCTTGTAGTGCTAGTAGCGATGCAAGCTGCTGGTAATATTCCTCAACACAATCAATAAATGCACAAAAAAATAATTTGGAACTAGGGCATGCATGTTAAGTTATCGAAAAAAATACAACCAGAAAACAACATCCTCATCCAGCGCAGAGAATAGAACAAACAAGTCAAGTTCATATTTCAGATTTTCAAAAGCAAGAACAATAAGCAAAGGATACGTGGAATAAAATTTTTCTGGAAAATAGTTTCGACATTAATTAAATCATAAACATTAATTTAATAAATCAAAAATTTTTAGCCTTATTTTTTATCAAATCAATATCAATCAAGCATTTAATTCAAGTTAAATGATTGAAGGAGGCTCTAATACAATTTTTAGGAAATCAACCATGATTGAATTACAGGCATAGCAGAAAAATAAAATTTTACAATTTTTTATTTGATCCCAATAATTAAATAACTTGAAAAATAATTTTCGAATCATAAAATATGAAATCGTATCTGATTCAATATTCTTGTTGTAATACACTTAAAACATTTTCGATGTGTCGACCACGAACTATTCACGCATCCAACCTCTAATAGTATCCATAGAGCTGTCGAAGACACTCAACTCTTTGAGAGGAATTAGCAGGAGTGCTAGCTCCTTTACGCTTATTCCTATTTATAGAAAAATATTAGGTTTTTTTATTTATATTAAAATTAAATACATAAATTATAACTAAATTCCAACTCTAATTATAATTAATTTAATTTTAATAAAATCAAATATTTCATATTTGATTCCTAAACTTTCTCAAACTTTAATATTTTCCAACTTAATTGAAATTAATATTTCTCTTTTAAATTACTCTTTATGTGTGACCCATTAGAATCTTAATATATTGGAAATGATTATAAATTATATTCTAGTCCATAATTAGAATTAGATAAATTAAAGGTTCTTTTAATTTATTTTTAATGCTCCAATTAAACAATTTATATGCATAGATCAAGATTGACGTCTAGCAACATGTCATGACAACTCAAATATTATAAATGTCAAAGTGGTTTGACTTAACATGTCTGTGTATAGTTATGATGTATAATTAATCCTTTCATCATTCAATATTCCAATTGGATAGAGTATGAATATAATGTCTACTCTTTTGAATTCAATTATGTTTGGTCTTGTTAATTAATAATTGGTTTAAAATTGATATTTAAAAATACCTTTTTAAATATTAATTCACTCTAGCCAGAGAATTCCTTAAACGACCACCAATCAAAAACAGTAGAACATTCTTTGTAATTACTTTAGAATAAAGAATCCTTTATTGACTTACTCAACTATCTCCATATGGTTCATACTGCATCCAAGTACTATAGATTGAATTACCCTAAATAGGACAATTCATAAGTAGCATCAAAACACAGTAATTTCCATATAAAATACCTTGGTAATTTTAAGACTAATTATCAATTATAAAATCATCATAATGAGGAAATATACAGACAAATAAGTAATATTTCATTTAGGATTCTTATAATTGGTCAGCTTAATGAAATTATTCTCTAATAAGAACCCACATATTATTTTATCTCCATACTTTAATTTATGAGATCAATTACTTTCTTCAAAAGAAAGAAACATAATGTGTGCTAGTTTTACCGTTTCATCAATTTCCTATCTTGATGAAACTATAATTAGGAACATTTGGGAATAATACATAAATGCAAATTAAATCTCATAATTATGATCTCATCATAATTTCACAGTAATTATTCCAGGGATTTTACCTTTAGTATTAAAACATCAAATGTAATTAACATAATACATAAAGATAAATAATGTCTTTATCAATTAAATAATAACGTCATACATTAAAATTACAACCAGCTGATTGGCTAAAAGGGTATAAACTAACAATTAATAGGTAAAATTTAGATGTTGGAAATTTGTTATTGAAGGTTGTCTACAGGTAAAAGTTTCTTACAAATGTTAACTTAGGTAACAAGATGGACTTTTGAAGATCTTATTATAGAAGCCCATCAAGAAAACACCATTACCTCTATGTCCATTTTATGGAGAACCAAAGACAATTGTCTACCAGTTGGAAAGTCTTATACCCAAAAATATTTACACTAACCTTTTGGGCTTAAATCCTTCCCTTTACTTTTGTAGTTTACAAATCCAATCCAATCCCGTTGTCTTATAGGACGATGTTACAATTTCAATATATTCAACCTCTCATATATAAATTTGCATATAAATTTGTGAAATTATATCAGAGAAGGAAAGCTGTACATACACAATGTATTCTTCTTTCACTACAATGACTTTAATAGATTTTATTAATATTAGTTGCAAATTTTAAAAAGTGATTTTCTATTTGGAAAATATTCTAATAAGATCATCCTTAGTTAAACTTTATCGATATGAATATTTTTTAATAAAATAATTTAAAATTCATAATTTGGTTAAATATGTTTATTATTTGGATACTTCCATTATTTACTTTGACTAACATAACCTATAATACGATCATGCAAACATTAGTTAACGCTTTAAATGGGCATGAACAGGGTGACCCATACTCGACATGGAACATTGTTTGTAACATCCCATTATCCTATGATCAGAGTTAGAACCCTAAGATATTATACATGAAAGATTATTGAGAATTTAAAAGTGCATTTATGCATCATATGACATTCACATATACGTGAAAATGTTGCTACTCATTAAAATAATTATACATGAATTCATTAACATTTTCCGGGTATAAGTGATTTTTTAATGTGATTAAAAACGTGAATTATGGATTAACTGTTTTAAATATTGAATTGGTGTGAATTAGAATTATTTTCACATTTTTGGTGACATTTCAGATATTTTGAAAATTTATCAAAAAATTTGGGGTATTTTAGACTAGGAAAAAGGTAGAAATAAGAGATAAATGGAAGTGTGACATTTGGTAACTTAGATGAAGGATAAATGGACTAATTATAGATTGACAAATGGACCTATTAAGGTGTGACAAGCGGACAAATGGACCTATTAAGATGTGATAAGTGGACAAATGGCTAAGAGACAAATGGTAGCATAACTAGTGGACAAATGTAACACATGCATTGGAGACATGTGTTAAGACTCAAATGAGACACCTAAGTTATGTTTTTGGGCAAGGAAGTTCTGCAGCTCCTTTATTGTTCATCACTGAAAATCACTCTCCACCAAAACCCTCTCCTTGTCCATCCATCACCTAAATACCATGCATGTTCACTCTTGTGCTTAGCTTTTGATTAAGTCATCAACGATATATCTTGTAAAGTCTTCAGCCATTTGAGGTTTTCAATTGTTTCTCTATTCTTGTCTTTGCTTCATCCACCGAGATCTCTCATTTTTCTCTCCCTATTTTTGGAATTTTGCTGAAGGACTTGAAGTGTAAATCAAGTAAGTTATGCTTTAAGTTTTATGGTGGTGTAATGACATTTTGATGAGGTTTTAATGTTTGTAAATGGATGCATGCGTGAGTGGTGTATATTTTTATGCTTGTGGATTGATGCATGCGTGAATGATGCGGATGCATGTGTGGGTGGTGAAGGAAGAAGCAAATTCGGTGATATGATTTACAAGATGAAGGATTGTGATGATTGGAGTTAAATGAAGAGTAGGGAAATGCAGAAATTGTAATATGTAAAAGTATGAATTAGGTACTATTTTGAGTTGTGATCATTCATGAAATTGTGAATTGTAACTAGAGAATTTTGACCGGAAAAAAAATTAGGTTTAACTAAATCATCAACTATAGAAATTATAGAACTTTGGCAATGAATTATGTTGGAGTGTGTTATATGCAGTGTTTTACTAAACATATATCTGTATTTTGGACATAACCTGATCTGTGAATCTCCAAATTGGATGGATTTTAATTTAGAGTGAACTAGAAATATATGGCTACATTTTTCATGAAGGAATGGAATTTGAAATCTGTATTTAAGAGTCTTGAAATTTGGATTGAAGTTGAGAATTATGTTCTGTAAAGGTATGAGAATAGTTTGTAGTATTTTGATTATAACTTACACGATACTTAACCAAAATGCATGAATTTGGTGTCATTAGAAAATTAATACATAGGAGAACATTTTATTAAAAGAAGGTGTTGCCTAAAAACCTTATTTTCTAGGTCATAAGGGTTGTACAAAACTGACCTAAAAATTTGTCTTGAGAAAAACTAAAAAAACTGCAAGATAATGTTTCTATCATGATTGTGACAAAGGATGTCACGATTGTAGGCAGTGATGTTTCATGAAAAAATTTTGATTATTCAAGGGTTAAAACTATTAAGGATAAAGTGTATAATTATGATGCTTTTAGACTTAATTAGGGTTTAAAATGAGGACATACCTAGTGAATAAATTGCTTGATGTTATGAAAGTGATGTTATGGATTTCATGAATGGTATATGTAGTTGAAGATGTTTCATCATTGATTAGAATTAGTATGAAATGATGTTGTGTTTATGAGAAAGAATTTTGGAAAATTTGGAATGGAATTGAGCTTATATAAGTGTTTAATTTGCATGGATGAAGGAAGAATAATGCAGGGAACGATCGTGGCCTTTACAATACGATCATGCCCTGATAAAAAATGTTTCTCTGAAAAAGAGTTGCCTTTTTAGTGAAGCTTGAACCAACCAATGCTAGGATGTTCCCATGTGAGATATTAAGGTTTAAATGAGTTCTTAAATGAATTTAGTTAGTGTTAAATGAAAGGATTAAGGTAAGTAAAGTGTAAATTGGAGTAAATAATGCTTGGAAGGTTTTGTAAATTGATTATCAATGTATTAAAGAAACATACCCGAGAATTTGTCATTGAACATGCATAATACATGACACATTCATAAATGTACTTATGACTGATTATTCTTATGAAAATGCATATGAGTGATATATAAATGTATGTGATTGCATATAGAGGAGCACGTTGAGCGATTGCTTCCAGACATTGCCCAGGACTTCAAGGCAATAAACTAAAGGGAGCATTTGTGAGTCAACTTAGATGATCTTCCTAGGATTGATTTATTCTGTTTAACTTCAAATTATTGAACTATTTGTGATCTGTATATAAATTCTAGACTTAATGATCCAAGGAGTTTGATACTCAGGAATGTATTGGAAGTGTTCTATTTGCATCTAAAATTTGAATGATATACGTTTGCAATTGAATTCTGAATGATTTCTTAATACTCAATGAAAGTTAAATCCTGAACTAAGGTTCGATGAATATAAGATTCTGTTTGTGCATCATAAATGAATGCGATTCATGGCATATTCTATTATTTGATGCATTTCATAAAATGTATGTTTAGATAATGACGTTATGATCATAGTAGCCAATTTTAAAGAGTTTTAATCTCAGAATTTTGCACGTAGAGATTTGCTCCATGATTTCTATATCTGACTGAGCCTAATGGGCCAATATCTGTATCTAGATCTGTATCTAAAAGGCACTCGGTCACAAAAAATAATAACGAATCTGGAGTCTCTTATGCATTTGCAATTGTATACTTATGATTATGAAATATATGCTTATGAAACTTTTTCTAAAATTGTGACGTTAAAGTGATATGCCATGATAATGTGATTGATTAGGTTATACATGTTCCGAAAGAATGTATGTGAAGTTTGTGACATTCATTATGTCTTATTGTGATAGAAAATGTTATGAAATTAGTTGGTTCTATGATATTGTGTTTTTGACTAGAGTGAACCATCATTGATGGTTCACTCATTGAGTTCGCAAAACTCATTAAAAAGTGCAACATGGCTTCTCAGGTACGAGACAGGAGACCTAGATTTCTAAGATTTTCTAGAAGCACATTTTGGACTAAGATATGGCTCAAAGGTCTGTCAGCTGGCATTTTAGGAGTTGTAGTTATTCTATGTAGTTTATCTATGTCATGTAGAATTTGTTTATAAAGGTTGTAAACTTTTATAAATGAATGAAAGGAATAGTTGAGGTTTTTAAGTATTATGTATTCTTTATGATGCCTTTTAAGAGATTATATTTGCTCTAACATACCATTGTCATAGGATATATACTTGAATATCCTCTAGATGTTTGGGTAATACTCTATGGTAGTGGAATGTTACATTGTTCCTTTTATGCTCACCACATATACATTGAAACCAAACTTAAGAGAAGCCATATTAATTTAATTGTGATAATTATTAATCATTTATAGATAATTTATCTTTTTAAATTTAGTGATTAAGAGGAAATACTAATGTCATTGTATATCTTTTTGGTAGAGAAATTTGGAAGTCTTTTCTTATCACAAGGTTTAGATTATAATGAATCTCTGCTTCTAAATGTCTTGTTTATATGATTGAGCAAAAAATATACCACGTTTCTTCTTCTTGATAGCTAGGAAATATGAAGGAGACTTTTAATAAAGACTTATGCTTTTAACATTCTCTATATTGGAACAACTAATTCTTCCTTACATGTTACAATTGGTTTATACCTTACAACCAATCGATTGGTTGTAGATTAGAGAAAAAATAATTTAAGGGCATTCTTTATCTTGTACATATTTAGATGTATATAACAAAGTCCATCAGATAATTATAGATTACAAATGAAATTATGATGAAAATATAATTATGAGATTCATATTGCAATTATTATTCCTAAATTTTTCCTAGTCGTTATTCTATTACGATTGGAAAAAGATTAGCATATGTTATTTTTTTCTTATGAAGCAAGTAGTCAATCTCTAAGACTAAAGTATTTGTCGGTTCTTGTTAGAAAATAAGTACACTAAACTAATCTCATATGAGAAATCCATTTAGATCATTACTTATATGTTTATGGAAATTCTCATTGTGATAATTATATAATGATAGATGCATATTTAACTATAATTATAAACCCATATTTATCATTTTTTAGCTTGATATTTCATACTTTTGTTGTATATTTAGTACTTAATTTGCTTCAAGTGTATATATAGGTCATATTTGTCTTCATGGATAAAAAGGAGAAGTATTCGAATGAAATTGTGACATAAAATGAAGATTAGAAGCAATTTGGACTTATACGGTTGTGTATGTGCCTGTGTAAGTCATTATGAATGTGTAAAGCCATGATTTTAGGTGTTTTCGAAGCTACACAATCACCTACATGACTGTGTAAATGATCGTGTATATCCTAGAAATCCTAGTTTTCACTATAAAATGACGTTAACAGAGGCAAAATAAAAGAAGTCGAGTTTTATAGCAGTTTTGAGACATAAGACACCTAAAGAGGTGACAATTTTGATCAAGGGATAAGGAAAACATGAAGTTAACATCAAGAGATTTGACAGAAAGCTACATCAAATCCAAACTTACAAGAAGTTTCAATAGAAGAAAAAAGTGAGATTTAGAATTATGATTCCTTTGTTTTCTATTAGTTTTTCTTCATGTTTATCTTAGATTTCATTTCCTATGATTAGTAAATAAATGTTTTTAGTGTATAGGTGCAATGAACCCTAGTTTAGAATAACAATATGTTTTAATCTTTTATTTAAAGCAATTATATTAATTGATTATTGTGATTCAATTACGTGTTTTACTCTTGTTCTAATATATATGGAATATTAGTACATGATTTGATTTCATATGATTGAGATTAAGGAATCCTCGTTTACAAATAAATCTACCATAATTGGAAGGAGCTACATACAAACCCAGAGATAGGCCAACATAAATATATTGGATTAGAGTAAAACATAATAGCAAAATTCATAACTCGATAATGTAATATTAGGGATTTTAACTAGAAAGATCTTTGTTAATTAACTGATGGATTAGCTATTAATAGTCTTGGGAGAGTTACTAACATAAGAAACGAATTTTCACAGTCTAACAATCAATAATATGATTGCATGATAAAAGGTTAATAATTCAAGGATACTTAAGGGGATTTATCACCTAGACACTATGAATTGATATTTGTTTTTCTTCGAATTATACTTGTCCTGAGTTCAAAATTGTTTAATCTTAATTTAGTTTATTTTTTAACTAAAACCAAAAATCCTATACTTAGGTTAGATAATAGAAAATGGGTAATTACTAAAATTTACAGTCTTCGAGGGATTGATTCGTATTTGTCCATGCTAGCTGCAGTTATGTCGTGCAAGTATGGTAATTTTAATATTGGTATAAAAAATAAATCAATCATATAAGTGATCCTTTGACTTGAGATCCCTAAAGTTATCTTGTATAGGGAATACTATGTTTTGATACTACTTATGACATGTTTTAATCAAGGATAGCTCAGTCGGTAGTCATTGGATATAGCATAAACTATATAGAAGTAGTGGAGTGATCAAGATTGGAATCATCATCCTATAGCAATTAGTGAGAATGTTTCATTGTTTTTTATTAATATTGATTCGAAAAATTATTGGTAAAGGTGGAATGATATTTTGTAAATAGTTTACAATTGTCATTAATTGAATCGATAGTTAATGGTGGAGAAATAATATGATTAGACTCAAAAAGGAGTAGACATTAATTTCATGTTGTATGTCTAATAGGAACATTGTATGATGAAATGATTAAATTATACGAAAAAATTATACACGAAAAGTTTAGTCAAAACCACTTTGATATTCCTAAATATTTGGGTGGTTATGATATGTTGCGAAAAACCAATCTTGATCGATAGATTTGAATGGTTTGATTGGAGAATTAAAGTTAAATTAAAGGAGTTTAATTTATCTAATCCTAAATATGATTTAGGATTATAATTTATATCCATTATCAAGATATGTAGGAACTTAATGGATTACACATAAAGCACAGGTTGAAGAGAGAAAAGATATTTTAGTCAAGTTAGATTTGATTGTAAATTTTGATAAACTCTATGATTAAATATGAGATATTTAAGAAATAAAGATCAATATTAGATATTAGATCTTATTTAGGCATAATTAGTATTCAATTAGAATTATTGGTAATTGAAATTAGAATTAAATTTCAATTAAATTACTTAAATATTCAGAACTTATTATAAATAAGAATAAGCTTTAAGAAAGCTAGCACTCTTTGCCTAATCTTCTCTATAATAGTTGTATAGTTATCTCAACTTGTTCTATGGATACCGTTAAAAACTGAATACTTGTGCGGCTATAATGGTTAAGATGAATCAGTTTTGAAGACGGTTATACGAATATTACAAGAAAAGGATTAAGATTTAGAATAAGGTATAATTTATTTGTCAATCATTTTATACTATTTTAGTGATCTTGACTTTTAGAAAATCAAATACGAAAACTTTTGGTAATTATTTCGCTACAGTGTGATCGAATCTTGGCTCGATTTCCCAACACTTAATTCTAAAAGGATTTAAGTCTTACATTGTCAAGTGTCTATTAAACTTAATCAAATTGTTAAAAGTTGAATCATCACTCCAACATACGGGACCTTTAGCGATGAAAAATTTCACGCTAAATGTCACAAAATCATTGCTAATTGTCATTCGCAACGATTTATATTTCAAAATCGTCGTCAAATCCCCTTAGCAAAAAACTATAAATGACATTTTCACCAAATCGTCGTTAATATGATTTTGCTATAAATAGTTTTCGCAGTAAAAAATTATAGGGGACATTTTTCTAAATCTTCGCCAATAAGTTTTTACTATGGTTCGTTTTCGTCGTTAAAACTTATTAGCTACGTTTCTAAAAACGTAGCTAAAAACTTTTTTTCTACGAAAAGAAAGCGTAGCCAAAACTTATTGGCAATGTTTTCGAAAGTATAGCCAAATATTTTTAGTGAAATTTTGAAATTTAAAATATACATTATAATTAAATATTATATCATGTAGATTATAATTATTGGTGATATTTTTAATAGATATTATTGTATGTAATATTTATAATTTTTTGTTGTACAATTTATTATACAAAATATAATAAAAACTAATTCAAAATTAGAAGCATTGTATATAGAAAATAAAATATCATTAAATATGATCATGTATAAGAAGTTAATTACAATTTCAAAATACTTAAATACAAAATAAAAAATACAAATATTAGTTTAATGAATAAAACTCATTTTCATCTTCACTACTTATATAATTCGAGCTAAGTAAATTTTTGACCAACTTTTTAAACCTGGCCAACTTTTTTTCATTACGTTCTAATTTAGCATGAAGCAACTGGTTGTCCTCTTTAAGAAGTTGACTATATTGTGGTCTTGATTAGGATGAAGCAGTCAGTTTTGGCCCAAACCCAAGACCTTTGATGTAGCCAGATCGTGTTCCAAGCACCTTGTTCCAAATATCATCTACATTTGGCTCATTTCTGTCAGATATTGATGTTTGCAACAACTCTTACATCTTATTCTAAAATTTTAAAAAAATAAATATTCAATTCAAATATTATTAGTTCGTACTACATAAATAACTAAAGTTAAAATTTAAACAAATTTTTATACTTCAATAATTATTTGGCACTTCTTCAGACATCTAACCTTCACCTTCCTTATAATGTGACAGTTTGTAGAGTGTGATCCTGTCACATTGTTCTCCATGCAGTTCCTTTTGACTTTGTTTATGAAAAAAATACAAAACACAATAAATAATATTATGTTTACAAATATAATTATAACTTTTAATCAAAGAACTTACATATTCATTTCACAGGACAACAAATGATTTGGAGCCTTGGTCTTGTGGAGTTTTCATTTTTCCTCTATTAACCTTAACTTTCTCACACTTTCCTAAATAAATAAAAGAAATAGTCTTTAAATTGTCTAACAAGATTAATGACAGCAGATGTGATGAGAAAGAAAACAAACCTTAACATTGATAGAGGCCCAATAATCACACATATTGCTCCAATTTTTTGCAGACATCCATTCAGGGACATGTTTCCTTACCTCCTCATCCAAAGGAAACGATTTATAATAGTAATGTAGTTGATAATGTTGATCCTGGTCTTTTGTTTCAATAGTGAAGTCACAAAGTTTGAAGCATTAGGTTTATCGATATCAACGATATTAAGCTTCATCTATGAACAATAAGTAAAAGTGAAATTAATCTTTAAATAAGTAAAACAATATTGTATATAATTAAATAAATTAAATTTTTAAGCAAGTTGTCTTCCTTCAACTGCTTCGCATGCTTAAGGCGAGGCAATTCAATTCTAGCAATTACCCCCGACTCACTAGACAATTTAGCTTATTGAATCTTGTCTACATGGCAACCTTACGAGGTATCAATCTATACAGATAACTTGTTGTTCATTGCAAGATTCATTCATTGCAACTCACAACCTTTAGATATACCTCGACTTCTTTTTCTAACATTGATATTAGAACCTGACAACAAATAAATAATGATAAGAAAATACGCATTAAACATGTAAATATATATTTAAGCATAATTCTATTTATATGTGTCAAAGATTAACAAACCTACAGATCCCTCTGCACTAGTTGAGGTAGATGGAGGTTATTGTTGACTGGGTTCATTGGTGGATGAAGTTAATTGTTGTTGTTGGCCAGGATTTGGTTGATTTAGTTATTGTGGCAGAGGAACAACCTTAATGCTTGCCACCTTCTTCCTTTTATTTCTACCAGGTGCTATTATATTGGATATCTATAACTCAAATGTTAACAATCCACAATAACATAACTCAAACATAAATAATCCGCATTAACATAAGGAAAACATCAATAATACGCATAAACATAACTCAGACATCAACAATATGCATTAACTTAATTTAAACATCAATAATCCTCATTAACATAAGTCAAACTTCAACAATACACATATACATAACTCAAACATCAAAAATCTGCATAAACATAACTCAAACATCAACAATATGTATAAATACAACTCAATCATCAACAATATACATAGACATAAATCAAACATCAATAATACGTATAAACATAAGTCAAACATCAAAAATCTACATAAACATAACTCAAACATCAATAATATACATAAACATGACTCAAATACCAACAATATGTTTCAAAAAATATAAACAATATTTTTATTACCTTCAATTATCATGATCAGGAACTTGAAAATCATCATCATCAATTAAATTATGATTTGACTCTTCATCACTATTATATTCGGCTAAAATATCATCATTGTCATATAATTCATCCTCAATATAGTATTTATCTCTTTCTAAAACAAGATTATCCTGTACTTCATCGACTTGTACTATATTGGGATCAACATCTCTCTTATAGAGTGATGATATATCTGCATCTTCTATTTGTATGGCTCCAATATTTAGCTCTAATTAAATCTTTTGATAAACTTCATCACCAACTTCACTCATTTGACCATTTTCCTTTTCAGAAAAATCGAAGAGATTTTAGTGTTGAAACTTTTGAACAACCTTCTAATTGCTACGCAATACAACAATGTTGAGGTAGAAAACTTGCTTCACTTGACTTGTAAGGACAAAATGGTCATTATCATCCATTTCTTACTAACATTGATGCTAGTAATATTACCATTCACTTTTATGTCACCATGATTAGACCATTTGCACTTAAGTAGAACAACCTTTTTATCCTTGATGTAATGTAAATCTATTATTTCTAAAATAACACTGTATAAGTCAATAAAATCGTCGTCATGACATCCCTCAATAACAAGCCCACAATTTTGGCTTCTAAATTGACTATCTCAATCTTATATGCGAAATCTAACTCTATTATCAATACAACTTGTATATTTTTTGCCACATATATAAGGACCATATGCCAAAGCATATAATGTTCTTGTCGCCACTTGTAAGTTATCGTTATATAACTGTATCATTTATAAAACGAAATATAATTAGAAGTTAATCTGACATATAAATTTCCATAAGTTCATAATATTTCATCAATAACTTACTCAAGTCCTAAACCATGATGGGAACTTAATCTTATGTCTTTCGTCAACATTAACAATTCCTTTGCTTCGAATCGAATCTTTATGTTCTCTATTTAAAAAAGTAAATAGAGATTAGGAAATATATAATGAACCACAAATTTTAAATATGAAATTTGACTCAAAATTAATATACATACTCTATATATATTTCGACTTCCTTACAATTGTTCAAAATATACCAATGCCCAATTTCAAGTTCATCTTTAGTTAACTCCATATATTTTTCAACACCAAGTGGCCTTACTTTTTGGGAGAAAATTAACAACCCACCATCTTGATCAAAATCAAAGTTAACTTCTTGTGTATTAAATCTTGTCTCCACATCATTTAAGTACATCGAACAAAATGACAAGCATTCATTCGCTATATAAGCCTTTACAATAGACCCTTTAGGTCAAGCTCTATTACGTACATAACTCTTAAAAGAGCATAAAAAACTAAACAAAACATAAAACATTAACATTTGTTACTAAGTAATAACTTTAGAAAAAAGAGTAAAAGTTAATATAAATTACCTTTCAATGGAGAACACCCATTAAAATTGAACCAGTCCACAAAGTTTTGCCTCGTATGGGGGGGATACTAATTCCAACTTACAAAGAATCAAAGTTATGTCTTTTTTTCATTTTTTGAACCTCTTCTACTTTTAGTGCCTTGCAAAATAATTGTTTAAAAAACTCACCCAATTGTCCCAAAGTTATGGACACATCCTTCAGTAAACACCCACATATTCCAACGAGAAGTAATCGTTACAAAAGTACATGACAGTTATGGCTTTTCAACCCTGACACTTTTCTCTCTTTAATATTGACACAATGAGCTATATTAGATGCATACCTATCAAGAAACTTAACTGATTTAAGAAATTGACAAAATTTTGCTTCTTCTTTTTGGGCATATTATAACAAGTAGGTCAAATGATGTATGACCCATCATCTCTTCTGTTCAAATGCAAATCTTTTCTTACAATCATGTCTTCCAAATCTAATTTAGCCTTAATAGTGTCTTTCATTTTGCCATCAATTTTCATCAAAGTTCCTAAAATATTCTCACAAATATTTTTTTAATATGCATCACATCAAGATTATGCCTCAATAGCAATTCCCTCCAATATGGAAAATTGAAAATTGTGGTTTTTTTATTCCAATTAAGCTCAACAACACTTCACTTTTGCTTTTTATTACTAAGGTTTTTTCCAAGTGTAATCTCACTTAAAAGTGATGGTTGGTAAACCATATCATCACCAAATAAGTGCAAAAGAGCTTCACCCAATTCTATTTTGCCATTAAACAATTTGCTTCTCTGCCATCTATGCCCATGTTCTAAATAACGACGATGTCTCGTATAACATATTTTACTTTGTAGCCTCATTAAATGAGTTTGATGGTTACACACAGGACAGGCCATATACCCTTTAATATTCCATCTAAAAAAATTCTCATAAGCTAGAAAATCATTTATAGTCCACAAACAATCATATGCATTATAAATGTTTCACCTTCAACAAAATTATAAGTTTCTAATCCAACCTCTTAGATATGGTTTAAGTCATGAATTAGTGGTTGCATGTATAGATTGATATCCTTACCAGGAGCAGTAGGTCCTAGAATAAGTTAAGACAATAACAGAAAACACTCCTTTGTACACTTTTATGGAGGTAAATTGTATGACACTAGAATTACTGACTACGTGTTGTAAGAAGTACTTATATTACTAAATGGACTAAATCTATTTGAGCCTAATCCAATTCAAACATTACGACAATCCTTTACAAACCATGGAAACTTTCCATCAATTTCTTTCCATGCCATTGAGTTTAATGATGCATAATGTTATCACTAATGTGTTTCTCTTTATTCTATCTCATACTTCTGGCTGTTTTTGTTACATAAAAAGCCTTTGTAGGGAAGTATCTCAAGATTTTATGCAGCATCTCTTTCCTCTTCCCACCATCCACTCGCCACCTTGATGCACCAAAAATGGGACACTCTTCAAGATCTTTACTATCCTTCCAAAATATAGCACAATCATACTTAAAAGAATGTATTGATATATATCATAATCCAAGGTCCCTTGACAAGTTCTTTGCTTCATAGTAAGATTTGTGCAATTTGTGTCCAAAAGGTAATGCATCATTAAGCAAGTTAATTAACATGTTAACAGACTTGTTACTCCATTTATTATAGACCTTTAAATGCAACAACTTGACAACAAAAGATAGCTGTGAGAATTTTAAGCACCCTGGATATAATTTTTCTTGAATAACTTTCAATAACTTCCCTAAATTATCTTGTGTTATATTGCCAATTATGTTAGCCAAACCAATTTCATTCATAATCTCCAAATAAATCCTATAATCCTCTAACCTCTCTTCGATCTTATGATCACCATCGTCATTAATATCACAAACTTCTATATCATTATTGTTACTATCATCAACACCTATATCAACACCTCTACTAAAACTTGCTTCTGAATTTTTGCCATGATAAAGCCATGGAATATACAACTTATCTATGCCTCGGATTAACAAATGATTATATACCAAATCTTGACTTTGAATGTTTTCATTTAAGCAATTTATGCATGGACAACAAATACAATATTCAACACCCATTTGATCTTTTACAAATTGCATGAAACTCTTAATTCCTTCTAAGTATTCAATGGACCATTTTCAATGAGACATCCAACTTTTGTCCATTTAGCTACACAATTAAAAATAATAACTGAATCACTAAATGCAATTAGTACCAATTCATAAACTAAGTTTGAATTCTAACAAACACTATGGTATGTGGCATTATTACACCACATGAATCAAGAAAGGGTCTTCTCGCTATGACTCTTAGACTAGTGGAATATTTCACTGATGAGCCTCATGGGAGCTGTATTATAGGTTTCCAGCCTATATACCATCCTAAGGGTTTATTATGCCTAAGATCATATACAATTATACGTAAATTTCTTATGTTACTAGTTCTTGATTAATCAGTACTAGTTCATAAACTAAGTTTGAATTTAAACAAACACTATGGTACGTGGCATTATTATACCATATGAATCGAGAAAGGGTCTTCTTGCTATGACTCTTAGGCTTGTGGAATATTTCACTGATAATCTTAATGGGATCTATATCATGGGTTTCTAGCCTATATATCATCCTAAGGGTTTATTATGCCTCGGATCATCCATAATTATACGTGAATTTCTTATGTTACTAGTTCTCAATTAACCAATACACTTTCACATATAAAACCTAGGCTCTCCTTCCATTCACACAAATTCTTCTCTATTTAAGCAAAAGATAAAAATTAAACAAAATTTTTATGACCTACCTGGATGAACAGAAAATTGGAGACGATGGACGGCAAACAAGGAAAGTTAGTGAATATATTGTGAAATTGGCCCTAGTTCTAATAAATTAAGCCATTAGAAGAAATGAAAAACCTTAAACCAAAAGGCTAAAGAACCTAAAACCAAAAGGCATTTCACGTAAATTAAATTTAAATGTTCATCTAGGTTGATCATACAGTTAGCAATGCTTAAATGAGACTTGGTATTATAGAATTGAGATAAGAAAATTTTTCTTTTAGGACAATATATGGAGTAATATTTGAAAGTAACATATATTACATAATAATTTAATTTTCACAATTTAACTCATCCTTACTGAATCTCTTATGTTTAATCTTTTTTAGATATAAGTTTAGGTAATGCTTCAACTCTCTCTATATTGAAAATCTTTTTATGAAATGAGTTACTTAAAGGTATTTGGAGACTTGATAGACAAGAATACAAATTGTTAGTAGGTAGTTAATGTCTTAAATCACTCAGTTCACTACTCAATAAAAGAAACATGTTAAAATCAAAGCTAATACACCTTACAAACTAATAATGCAAAGTTTAAAAAAAATTTAAAGCAGTAATTCCCATAACTTCAAAACTATAAGATTTAGTACTAAAAAACCAAATAATTTAAACAAATTGCATTTAGTAACTGAATTACTAAATGCAATTAATACCAGTTCATAAACTAAGTTTGAATTGAAACAAAAATTATGGTATGTGGCATTGTTATACCACATGAATCGAGAAAGGGTCTTCTCACTATGACTCTTAGGCTAGTGGAATATTTCACTGATGAGCCTCATGGGAGCTACATCATAGGTTTCCAGCCTATATACCATCCTATTATGCCTCGGATCTTCTATTATTATACGTAAATTTCTTATGTTACTAGTTCTTGATTAATCAGTACTAGTTCATAAACTAAGTTTGAATGTAAACAAACACTATGGTACGTGGCATTATTATACCATATAAATCGAGAAAGGGTCTTCTCGATATGACTCTTAGGCTTGTAGAATATTTCACCGATAATCCTAATGGGATCTACGTCATGGGTTTCTAGCCTATATACCATCCTAAGAGTTTATTATGCCTCGGATCATCCATAATTATACGTGAATTTCTTATGTTACTAGTTCTCGATTAATCAACACAATTTCGCATACAAATCATAGGCTCTCCTTCCATTCACACAAAATTTTCTCTATTCAAGAAAAAGATAAAAATTAAACAAAATTTTTATTACCTACCTGGACGAACAGAAAATTGGAGACGACGGATGGCAGACAAGGAAAGTTAGTGAATATATTATGAAATTGGCTCTAGTTCCAATAAATTAAGCCATTAGAAGAAATGATGAACCTTAAAATAAAAGGCTAAAGAACCTAAAACCAAAAGGCATTTCACACAAATTAAATTTAAATGTTCATCTAGGTTGATCATACAATTAGCAATACTTAAATGAGACTTGGTATTATAGAATTGAGATAAGAAAATTTTTCTTTTAGGACAATATATAGAGTAATATATGAAAGTAACATATATTACATAATAATTTAATTTGCACAATTTAACTCATCC